>SJYW01027101.1:171746-187821 GCA_006410735.1 Raphicerus campestris
AGCAGCAGCAGCAGCAGCAGATCTCTTCTATATCCTATTTTTCATTTCCTTTGAATATATACACAGAAGTGGAATTGCTGGAACATATGATAGTTCTTCACTTAAAGAATCTCCATGTTGTTTTTTATAGTAGCTGCCACCAACTTACATTCCTACCAGTGGTACACACCAGTGATTCCTTATTCACATCCTCACCAATACTAATTTCTTTTTTGTTTGTTTTTCTGATGATAGCCATTCTAACAGATATGGGTTAGTGGACCTTAATGGCATTATGCTAAGTGAAATAAATCAGTCAGAGAAAGATAAGTCCTGTGGATTATCACTTATATGTGAAATCTAAAAACCATTAAACTCATAGAAACTAAGGGTTTCCTCCCAGCCCATGGTTTCAAGTTACCAGGGCCTGGGAGGAAACAGGGAAGTGTTCATCAAAGAGTACAAACTTCCACTTAGAAGATGAATAAATTCTGGAGATCTAATGGAAAGCACTATGATAACAGATAGCAATAGTGAACACTATATCTGCAAGAGCTTAAATCTTAAATGTGATCACTGCAGAAAAAGAAATGATAATGCTGTGACACGATAGTGCTGGCTAACACTATGGTGGGAATTATATTGCGATATATGTGTCCTAAATCAACACATTTGTTCACTTTTCAACTTGACCACACACAATGTTATATGTCTGTTATATCTCACTAAAGCTGAAAAAAAAAAAAAGAGGCAATTATTTCAACTTTAGCCAAAAGTCAGAGACTGATGAGAAGTCTATTTGTCTTCCTTTACCATAAGAGCAAAAAATATTTATTAATTGCCACAGTATCAAAAATCTTACATTCAGTTCAGTTTAGTTTATTTCAGTTCAGTTGCTCAGTCTTGACCAACTCTTTGTGATCCCATGGACTGCAGGATGCAAGGCTTCCCTGTCTGTCACCAATTCCTGGCACATGCTCAAACTCAGGTCCATTGAGTTACTGATGCCATTCAACCATCTCATCCTCTGGCGTACCATTCTCCTCCTTCCTTCAATTTTTCCCAGCATCAGGGTCTTTTCCAATGAGCCGGTTCTTCACATCAAGTGGCCAAAGTATTGGAGCTTAGCTTCAGCATCAGTCCTTCCAATATATATGCAGGGTTGATTTCCTTTAGGATTGACTGGTTTGCTTGCCTTGCAGTCCAAGGAACTCTCAATAGTCTTCTCCAGCACCACAATTCAAAAGCATCAATTTTTCTGCACTTACCCTTCTTTATAGTCCAACTCTCACATCCATACATGACTACTGGAAAAACCATAGCTTTGATTAGACAGACCTTTGGTGGCAAAGTAATGTCTCTGCTTATTAATACTCTGTCTGTGTTTCAGTTCAGCTCAGTTCAGTCACTCAGTCGTGTCCAACTCTTTGTGACCCCAGGGACTGCAGCACGCCAGGCCTCCCTGTGCATTACCAACACCCAGAGTCTACTCAAACTCAAGGCAGTGATGCTATCTAACCATATCATCCCCTATTGTCCCCTTCTCCTCAGACCTGCAATCTTCCCCAACATCAGAATCTTTTCAAATGAGTCATTTCTTCACATCAAGTGGTCAAAGCACTGGAGTTTCAGCTTCAGCAACAGTCTTTCCAATGAATACTCAGGACTGATTTCCTTTAGGATGGACTGGTTGGATCTCCTTGCAGTCCAAGGGACTCTCAAGAGTCTTCTCCAACACCACAGTTCAAGAGCATCAATTCTTTGGTGCTCAGCTTTCTTTATAGTCCAACTCTCACATCCAAACATGACCACTTGAAAAACCATAGCTTTGACTAGATAGACCTTTGTTGACAAAGTAATGTTGCTGCTTTTTAATATGCTGCCTAGGTTATTCATAACTTTTCTTCCAAGGAACAAGCGTCTTTTAATTTCATGTCTGCAGTCACCATCTGCAGTGATTTTGGAACCCCCCAAAATAAAGTCAGCCACTGTTTCCACTGTTTCCCCATCTATATGCCATGAAGTGTTGGGACTGATTGCCAAGATTTTTGTTTCTTGAATGTTGAGTTTTAAGCCAGCTTTTTCACTCTCTTCTTTCACTTTCATCAAGAGGTTTATTTAGTTCCTCTTCACTTTCTGCCATTAGGGTGGTGTCATCTGCATATCTGAGGTTATTGATATTTCTCCCAGCAATCTTGATTCCAGCTTGTGCTTCCTCCAGCCCAGCATTTCTTATGATGTACTCTGCATATAAGTTAAATAAACACAGTGACAATGTACAACCTTGAAGTACTCCTTTCCCTATTTGGAACCAGTCCACTGTTACAAGTCCAGTTCTAAATGTTGCTTCTTGAACTGCATACAGATTTCTCAGGAGGCAGATAAGGTAGTCTGGTATTCCCTTCTCTTTCAGAACTTTCCACAGTTTGTTGTGATCCACCCAGTCAAAGGCTTTAGATGTTTTTCTGGAATTTTGTTGCTTTTCATATGATCCAAAGGATGTTGGCAATTTGGTCTCTGGTTCCTTTGCTTTTTTTGAATCCAGCTTGAACATCTATAAATTCTCAGTTCATGTACTGTTGAAGCCTAACTTGGGGAATTTTAAGCATTACTTTCCTAGCATGTAAGATGATTGCAGTTGTGCAGTAATTTGAGCATTCTTTGGCATTACCTTTCTTTGGGATTGGAATGAAAGCTGACCTTTTCCAGTCCTGTGGCCCACTGCTGAGTTTTCCAAATTCGCTGGCATATTGAATGCAGCGCTTTCACAGCATCATCTTTTAGGATCTGAAATAGCTCAGGTCAGATTCCATCACCTCCACTAGCTTTGTTCATAGTGATGCTTCCTAATGCCTACTTGACTTCGCACTCCAGGATTTCTAGTTCTAGGTGAGTAATCACACCATCATGGTTATTTGGGTCATGAAGATCTTTTTTTGTATAGTTCTTCTGTTTATTCTTTTTACCTTTTAATATCTTCTGCTTCTGTTAGGTCCATACCATTTCTTTCTTTTATTGTGCTCATCTTTGCATGATATATTACCTTGTTTATCTCTAATTTTCTTGAGATCTCTAGTCTTTCCTATTCTATTGTTTTCCTGCATTTCTTTGCATTGATCGCTTAAGAAGGTTTTCTTATCTCTCCTTGCTATTCTTTTGAACTCTACATTCAGATGGGTTTATCTTTCCTTTTCTCCAGTGTTTTACTTTTCTCCTTTTCCTTCTCCTTTTCTTCTCTCAGCTATCTGTAAGGCCTCCTGAGGCAACCATTTTGCCTTNTGCTATTCTTTTGAACTCTACATTCAGATGGGTTTATCTTTCCTTTTCTCCAGTGTTTTACTTTTCTCCTTTTCCTTCTCCTTTTCTTCTCTCAGCTATCTGTAAGGCCTCCTGAGGCAACCATTTTGCCTTTTTTTCATTTCTTTTTCTTTGATCACTGCCTCCTGTACAATGTTAGGAATCTCCTTCCACAGTTCTTCAGGCACTCTATCTATCAGATATAATCCCTTAAGCCTATTTGTCACTTCCACTGTATAATCATAAGGGATTTGATTTTGGTCATACTTGAATGGTCTTGTGGTTTTCCCTACTTTCCTCAATTTAAGTCTGAATTTTGCCATAAGGAATGTATGATCTTATATTATCTTACATTGATTAGCTCATCTCAAGATCCCAATAACACTAAAGACTATATTTTATAAAGGCTCTCAAAACAGTTCTTTTTTTATGGCTTAATGTCATATACACTGGACCCAGGTTGCCAAGGTTTGAGTACTGGCTCTGTTATTTGTGCACTTGGTGATCTAAAGGAAGTTATTTCACCTCTTTGTAAAATAGAGAAATGATACTACTGGTGTCATAAATTTTCTTTGCGTGTGTGTTTGTACATGCACATGCATGTGTCTATACCTAAAATGAGTCAATATATAATAAAGTGTTCAGAACAGTACACAGAACTCAGCACCCAGTACATTATCAATGTATTGCAATGACCAATACTTGCAGGGCACTTACTCAAGGTCACTCAGTCTGTAGGTGTTGTAGTAGGAGCCCAACCTAGATAAAAATCTTCAACTGTGCTTTATCTGATCGATGTTAGGGATTCTCTCAGCTTTGCTACATTACATACCCATAGCCTATATCTGCCTTAGTTGCTTCATGTATGAATCGAGGGCATCTTATTATCATGTAGATTCATGGCAACTGACTGGTTCAAAATTGGAAAATAAGTACCACAAGGCTGTATATTTTCATTCTCCTTATTTCATGTCTGTACAGAGCACATTATGCTAGATGAATCACAAGCTGGAGCTGAGATTTCCAGGAGAAATATTAATAACCTCAGATAGGCAGATGACACCACTCTAATGGCAGAAAGTGAAGAGGAACTAAAGAGCCTCTTGATGAGGTGAAAGAGGAGAATGAAAAAGTTTGCTTAATACTCAACATTAAAAAAATAAGATCATAGCATCTTGTCCCATCATTTCATGGAAAAGAGAAAGGGAAAAAGTGGAAGCAGTGACAGCATTTTATTTTCTTGGGCTAAAAGTCACTGTNTATGAAAATTAAAGTTGTATTTACTGTGGTTAACAGTCATTTATTACTATACTATAACTTTAAGAATCGAGTTAAATAGTTTAAAATAGAGTTAATAAAATTAAGTGAAGTGATAAAATAATATCTTAAAATTTCAGACCATCCATATTTTAATAATTTGTAAACTGATAATTAATGGTTGCCATTCCTTTCTCCAGTATATCTTCCCAACCCAGAAAATGAATATGTGTCTCCTGCATCTCCTGCACTGACAGGGAGATTCTTTGCCACTGAGCTACCTGAGAAGCCCCGATACATACAGTACCTATTTATTTTAATTTTAATCTAGTAAAGTTACAGAAATCCTATTTCTCAATTTTCAAAGCTCAAATAATTGTGTGTCTATATACTGGGATCACTAAAAACATAACTCTAAATTTGGGTATAAATCAATGTACCAATGACAATGAGATATAATGTAACAATGACAATGAAGAGAATGACTATGAGAAAGAACTATGAAATGGTCTTGTTTTAGATCTTTATGTTAAAGATCTGTGAAATAATTCATTTTCCAATATGAATTAGTATTTATAAACTTGCAATTTATAAATGTCCTTTATGAAATTATCAGTTAGGCTATTCCTAATTAATAATAGTCTAGAAATCATATTGATTATAGGTAGATCATTGGGTAAAACACAATCATACAAAACTATTTAAAGAATGCTGATAAAATCGGGGAAGTGGAGAACAAAAGCTCACAACAGGGATATTAACCGACAAACTGTTTACTACCACATCCCTTCAAAGCACTTTGATCTGTTGAAAAGCTCTAATGTTTCCTGTGTTTTAGTCCATACTTTGTTTCTGTAGTAACCCTAAAGCATATAATCTGTTGCAATGTTCCTAAGCCTTTTGCCTGGTAAATTCTTTTAAATCAGTAAACAGTAATAACAGTGTAATGCTTGTTCAGAACTTTATCTTCTTCCCGAACACTCCTTAAATAGTATGAAACAGAATTAAATGCGACTGTGGACTCACTGTACAATTTTGAATGATTAGATGAAAAATTACAAATTCCAAACTAAGCACCTAAGACTTGTAGGAATTTACTGCCACCTTCAGGTTTTAATCAAAATGCAATTGTAACACAACTTTTACATTTCCAGGAGACAGTTCCTGGTTAAAGTAGTTAAAATATTAACATTATTTTCTGGTGGGGGAAGCAAAGTGCAGTGTAAGTCAGATTCCAGTACAAGTGTCTTTCATGAAATGCCCTTTCACCTTGTCTTTTATTATTCTTCTACAATGTAACTGAAAAATCAAAGGTTACCATATTTTATCATTTAACTATAATCACACAATGGGAGCTCCAGACAGAACACTGTCTAGAATACACCTAAGTATCTTTAGACTAAATCTAACAAGAACTCTTCAAGCAAAACAGGTTTAAAGGTTCCATGTGTTAACACCCTCCAGCCAAAGACCACTCGTAACAAACAGACCTGTAGGTCAACGAGTTGCGTTTTCTGCTCATTGCATAAGGGCCACAGCACAGCATGGGGAACTGCGGGTATCTGAGAAAGAAGGTGTGAGAAAGGACTTAAAAGATATGGGCTGGTAGTAGAAGATTGGGGGCTGGAGTCACAGAAGTGGGGCTTTGCTCTGGATAGGATTCTGTCAGGAAGAACAGCACTTCTGTGATTAGGAATCTTAATAAGTCTTATTAATAAGGCAGGAGGAATGAAACAAGGCCAAAGCCATCACTGACAGGACAGCAGCAGCTGTTCCTATTGGCCAGGACAGGGGAAGGCTTGAGATTTTTGTGGCTGGCAGGCTGACCCTGGTTTTGTCTCTACTTACACAAGATTATGAGGGGGAGCAGGGTCTTGGTATTTTGTCTCACTTCATCACGGATACAGAGTAGCCTTGTTTGGTGATGATGTTTTATGCAATTGCTGATGTTCAACAGAATACCAAAGTAAGCACCCAACAGTTCCCAGTTGTCGGGGACTGCTTTTCCTTCTCACGTGAACAATTCTAAAAATACCTTTAGTTTNGAGATTTTTGTGGCTGGCAGGCTGACCCTGGTTTTGTCTCTACTTACACTATGAGGCGGAGCAGGGTCTTGGTATTTTGTCTCACTTCATCATGGATACAGAGTAGCCTTGTTTGGTGATGATGTTTTATGCAATTGCTGATGTTCAACAGAATACCAAAGTAAGCACCCGACAGTTCCCAGTTGTCGGGGACTGCTTTTCCTTCTCACGTGAACAATTCTAAAAATACCTTTAGTTTTATTCCTTGAATTTGTGGTGAAATTAAAGAAGTTTATTATTTTTAAGACAGCAATCAATAGAATTTGAAGCCCTGGTGTTCATGACAAATGTTAAGTGTTAGAAACTCAACCAAAAAAAATTAGGAAAGGGGGTATTGACTTGAAGATTCCTTAACATGAGGAAGACAAGGGTGCAGGTGGACTGTGAGTCAGCTGGAAGCAGGAAGTCAAGGGCCAAGAACTGCCTGTCCATCTCTCATCTCTTCAGCTCTCTATACTATCTTTCTCCACACCAAAAGAAACTTAACTGCCCACTGCTTGTCTTCCCAGTTGCAATATAAAGGGGAGACTGACTCTCTTTGCACAGAAAAAATTTGGAAGCTCCTAGGGAAGGGTTCCAACTGGGGCAGCCTGAGTTACAGACCCACCTAATCTAAACAACTATGACCACGACTGGCAGAACATGAGAGAGATGGCTGCTCCACTGGAACCACATGGCTGGGGAAGAAGTATTTTCTGGAAAAAGCAGAACTGAAGTGCTGGGNCAAGAAACTTAACTGCCCACCGCTTGTCTTCCCAGTTACAATATAAAGGGGAGACTGACTCTCTTTCCACAGAAAAAATTTGGAAGCTCCTAGGGATGGGTTCCAACTGGGGCAGCCTGAGTTACAGACCCACCTAATCTAAACAACTATGACCACGACTGGCGGAACATGAGAGAGATGGCTGCTCCACTGGAACCACATGGCTGGGGAAGAAGTATTTTCCGGAAAAAGCAGAACTGAAGTGCTGGGTAAAGGTACTGAAGTTCAGCCAAGAGTGGAAAAATATCAGTTTTGGGTTTTAGAAATAAAACACCGGCTATAGGCAGCACTCTTTACAACTGCCAAGGCATGGAAGCAACCTAAACGCTCATAACAGATGACTGGATAAAGAAGATGCAGTGTGCATGTACACACACACACACACACACACACACACACACAGAGGAATATTACTCAACCATAAAAAGGATGAAATAATGCCACTTGCAGCAACATAAAAGGACCTAGAAATTATCATACTCAATGAAGTCAGAGAAAGACAAATCTATCATTTACATGTGATATCTAAAAATATATATATATATGTATACTAATGAACTTATTTACAAAACAGAAATACACTCATAGGCATAGAAAACAAACTTACAGTTACCAAAGGGGAAAGGGTGTGGAGAGAAATAAATTAGGAGTTTGGGATTAACAGATATACACTACTATATATAAAATAGATAACCAAAAAGGACCTACTGTATAAGCCCAGAGAACTATACTCAATATCTTATAAGGGAAAAGAATCTGAAAATGTATATTTTTTTAATTTAAAACATTTTAAAGGCAATTAATCAGTTCTGACATTTTAAAAAAAAGCACAGAGGAGTATACATGATATTCCTTTAGTGTCAATAATGGGTCCTGCTATGTCCTTTTTTATCTACCTGGCAGAAAAACAACCACTATAAGTCACAGAATCTTATAGAGTCTTTTAAAGCTTAAAATGCAAGGAGAAAAAGAGAAAGACCAGAGAATCAGGAGAGGACATGGAAGGTCTTGCAGGCAGTGGACAGACCAGCATCCTCTCCATCTTGGATCTCCTCCCACCTCAGTAGCCTTGTAGAGAGTGGACTTGGGCCATGAGCATGACCCGTGCTAAGAAGTCCCTTGAGCAGCCACATGAGGAGGGAGAAGGGAGCTGTACCAGAGAGGGGGCTCCCCTGACTATGAGAAGCCTGAGACCCCCAACAGATATTCCCGTGCATGAGGGACAGAGTGAGGAGGGACAGCTCAAGGGTGTGCAGGAAAGTCCCAAATCAAGTTTGCCCTGGTGTAGTGGGTACTGTTATTCTTTACACAAACATAAGCATGTTGATAAAATATGTATAGGTTAACACTGAGGAGTGTAAGCTTCAAATAAAAAATGGCCATAGCCAATGAATAATTTAAATAGTGCCTGAAGTCTTTTTGTTTCCAAATCATCTTTTCTTAATAAGTACAATTATCCATAAATGTACTTAAAACATAATATACTGAAGCCATAAATTTATCTTCAAAAAAGTGAGCACTTCACTATNCCAATGTGAAGAGAAGAATAAGCAACAGAACCAGACAGGCAGGGATTTTGCAGTTATCAGGTTGTAAATGAAACAAATGATGAGTAACATGTTAAGGGTTTTCATGGACAAAGTAGATGGATGGCATGTAAGAACAGAAGAACAAGATAAACAGAGAGATGTAAACCATAAGGAAATCATCAAAAAGATTTTAAAAATGCTGTAAAAGAAATAAAGAATGCCTTTGATGAGCTTACAAATATGTTGGACATGGATAAGGGAAGAATCAATCTCTGAGCTTGAGGATATACAAATAGAAATGTTGAAAACTGAAAAGCAAAGGGAACAAAGACTAAAAAAAGAATAAAATATACAAGGATTGTGAGACAACTACAAAAAAGTGTAACACAATGGGAACACCAGGAGAAGAAGAAAGAGAGAAAGGAACAGAAGATATATTTAAATAAATTATTATTGATAAATTCCCCAAATTAATTTCAGAACTACAGATCAGGAAATTCAGAGAATATTAAATAGGATAAATGGCAACAATAATAATAATAATTAATAAAAACTATACTTAAAATATCATCTTCAAACTATTGAAAATCAGTGATAAAGAAATCCTGAAAAAAGTCAAAGGAAAAAATATCATACTTACTTAATACAGGAATAAAGATAAGAACTACATCCAGCTTCTCCTGAGAAACCATCAAGCAGCAGAAGAATAGAGTGAAATATTTTTTAAAGTATTGTGAAAAAGTGAAAATGAAAGTCACTCAATTGTTTCTGACTCTTTGTGTGTGACCCCATGGACTGTAGTCCATCGAATTCTCCAGGCCAGAATACTGGAGTGGACAGCAGTTCCCTTCTCCAGGGGAATTCTCCAGGCCAGAATACTGGAGTGGATAGCAGTTCCCTTTTCCAGGGGATCTTCCAGACCCAAGAATCGAACCAGGGTCTCCTGCATTGCAGGCAGATTCTTTACCAGCTGAGTTACTAGTGAAGCCCTATTGTGAGAAAACCCCTTACCCACCTAGAATTCTGTACTTGCGAAATATAATATATACACTTGTGTATGTTTATATATAGGTAAAATAAATCACAATAATCATACAAGAAATTGGATAAACTAAAATACTTTGTTAATATAAAGTACATAACATTCATAAAATTGTATAGTGTTATTTGAGAGTGAACTTGGATTGCTTACAAACTCTAAGAAACTATTTTTAAAAGTTTGAAAACATACAATCTCTATGGCAAGAAAGGGGAGAAAAGGGAATTATATAAGATGCTTACTTGAAATAATAAAAGGCAGAAAAAGAGTGGAAAACAAAAAGGGGAACAAAAACAAGTGCAATAAACAAAAAACAGTAATGAATATGGTAGATATGAAACTATATGAACAGCACATTGAATATCAGTGATTAAAATGCATAAATTAAAAGAGGTTGTCAGCGATGATCAAGAAACAATACCCAAGTATATGTTGTCTACAAGAAATTCATTTTAAATATAAAATACATACAGATTAAAAGAAAGTGGATGGAGACAATACACAATGCTAATATGCTAACATGCAAGGCTGGTTCAGCATTCAAAAATCAGTCAGAATAATACATGCATGTTCAGTTGCTCAGTCGTGTCTGACTCTTGGCAACCCCACAGACTGTAGCCTGTCAAGCTCTTTTGTCCATGGGATTCTCCAGGCAAGAATACTGGGGTGGGTTGCCATTTCCTTCTCCAGGGGATCTTCCCAACCCAGGAATCGAATCCATGTCTCCTATGTCTCCTGCATTGGCAGGCAGATTCTTTACCACTGAGCCACCTGGGAATCCCACAACAAGCTAAAGAAGAAAAATCACATGATCATATCAATAGATACAAAAAAAGCATTTGAAAACATCCAACACTCATTCATGATAAAAACTCTCAGGAAACTAGGAATAGAGAAGCTCCTCAACTTGATATAGAATATATACTAAAAACCTACCGCCATCATACATAATAGCGAGAAACTCAAAACTTTCTCCCTAGGATCAGGATCAAGGCAAGAATGTCTCCTCTCACCACTTCTTTCAACAATGGAAGGTTCAGCTAATACACTAAGACAAGGAGAGGAGATAAAATATACATAAACTGGGAATGAAAAAGTAAACCTCTGTTTGCAGATGACATGATTGACTACATTGAAAATCTGAAATAATTTACAAAAAATACTCCCCGAACTATAAGAAATTATGTCAATCAAGAAATGACCTAACTAACTAGGTACAAAATTTAAAAGAACCAACAAAAGAACTTAACAGAATTAATGAGTAATTATTTGCAAGGTTGCAGAATACAAGGTTAATATGCAAAAGTCAACTGCTTTCTTATATACCAGCAATTAGTAAGTGGAACTTGACATTAAACATACAATACCATTTATCACCAGGAAAGCCCACCATTTATATAAACACCTTTCAAAAGTGAAATAATTTTTATAAATATGATAAAATATTTATAAATCTGTATGAAAAAACTATAAAACTGATCAACAAAATCAAAAGAGGACTAAATAAATGGAGAGACAGTCCATGTTTATGGATGTCTGTGTGTATTTCGTCACTCAGTTATGTCCAACTCTTTGTGATCCCATGGACGGTAGCCTACCAATTCCTCTGTCCTTGATATTTTTTTAGGCAAGAATGCTAGAGTGGGTTGCCATTTCCTCCTCCAGGGAATCTTCCCAGCCCACAGATTGAACCTGTGTCTTCTATGTCACCTGCATTGCAGGCAGATTCTTTACCCACTAGGCCATCTGGGAAGCATGTTCATAGATAAGAGTCAATATTGTCAAGATGTCAGTTCTTCCCAATTTGATCTATAGATTCAATGCAATTTCAATTAAAAAAACAATCCCTGAAGGTCATGTTGTTCTTATCAGGAAATGATTCTAAAGTTTAAATAAAGAAGAAAAATATTCATAAGAGCCAGTACAATATTGAAGAAGAACAAAGTTGGAGGACTGATACTACCTGGCTTCAAGACATGCTGCTGCTGCTGCTAAGTCACTTCAGTCGTGTCTGACTCTCTGCGATCCCTTAGACGGCAGCCCACCAGGCTCCGCCATCCCTGAGATTATCCAGGCAAGAACACTGGAGTGGGTTGCCATTTCCTTCTCCAATGCATGAAGTGACAAGTGAAAGTGAAGTTGCTCAGTTGTGTCGACTCTTCCCTACCTCATGGACTGCAGCCTACCAGGCTCCTCCATCCATGGGATTTTCTAGGCAAGAGTACTGGAGTGGGTTGCCATTGCCTTCTCTGCAAGACATACTATAAATCTATAATAATGAAGACACTATGGTATTAGTGAAAGAATAGATACACAGATTAATGGAAGAGAACAGAGAGCCCAGAAATAGACTTACATGCATGTAGTCAACTGATCTTTGACAAAAAACAAAAACAATACATTGGAGAAAAGATCACCTTTTCAACAAATGATAGTGAAACAGACATCCACATGTAAAGAACTGCATCTAAACTGACTNCAAGACATACTATAAAGCTATAATAATGAAGACACTATGGTATTAGTGAAAGAATAGATACACAGATTAATGGAAGAGAACAGAGAGCCCAGAAATAGACTTACATGCATGTAGTCAACTGATCTTTGACAAAAAACAAAAACAATACATTGGAGAAAAGATCACCTTTTCAACAAATGATAGTGAAACAGACATCCACATGTAAAGAACTGCATCTAAACTGACTTTACATGCCTCACAAAAATTGACTCAAAATGGATCATAGATCTAAATATAAATGTATAGCTATTAAAATCCTTGACGATAACAGGAAAATCTGAATAAATTTGGTACAGAAATGATTTTTTAAATATAATACCAGTACATGACCCATGAAAGGAAAAGTTGAAACATTGGATTTCATCAAAGTTAAGAAATTGAGATGACACTGGAGAAAATATTTGCAAAAGACTTTATCTGATAAAGAGCTATTACAGAAAATATAATATACTTTGAAAACTCAAAACTCAACAATAAGAAAACAAACTACTCAAATAAAAATGTGGGCCAAAGATGTTAACATATACCCTACCAAAGAAGATAGACAGATGGGATATAAGCATCTGAAAAGATACTGCACATCATATATCACCAGGGAAATGCAACTTAAAAAAAAAAAACAAAACCAGCAATGAGGTGTCATTCCACACCTATTAGAATGGTCAAAATCTGAAACACTAATACCAAATACTAACCAAAATGTGAAGCAACATTGCTGGAGGGAATTCAGTGCTGGAAGGAATACAAAATGGTACAGCCACGTTAGAAGACAGTTTGGTGGCTTATTATGAAAGTAAATATGTTCTTCCAAATGATTCAGTAATTGCAGAGGTTGGCATTTACCCAAAGGAGTTGAAAATTTATGTCTAATAGAAAACCTGTACAAGGATATTTATAGAAGCTTTAGTCATAATTATCGAAACTTGGAAGCAACCAAGATATCTTTCAGTAAGTGAATGGATAAAAGAACTGCAATGTTCCAGACAATGGATATCATTCAGTGCTTAAGAGATGGCTTCTCAGGTGGCGCTAGTGGTAAAGAACCTGCCTGCCAATGCAGGAGACATAAGGGACACAGGTTCAGTCCCTGCGTCAGGAAGATCCCCTGGAGAAGGACACAGCAACCTACTCTAGTATTCTTGCCTGGAAAATTCCATGGACAGAAGAGCCTGGGGGATTACGGTCTATAGGATCACAAAGAATTGGACATGACTGAAGCAACTTAGCACACACACATGCACCAAGCCAATAAAAGACATAGAAAAACCTTAAATGCCTATTACTAAGTGAAAAAAAAAAGCCAATCTGAAAAAAATTACATACCATGATTCCAAATATATAAAATTTTTAAAAAGATACAGCTATAAAGACAATAAAACAATCAGTGGATGCTAGGAGTTGGGAGTCAAGGAGGGATAAAATTGGCAGAGCAGAGAGAATCTTAAGGTCAATGAAACCACTCTGTATAATAGTGGATATATGTCATTATACATTTGTCCAAGCTCATAAAATGTACAGCAACAAGAGTGAATTATAATGAAAGCTATAATCTTATGATCTGCCCATGTAGGTTAGCCAGTTATAACAAGTTAACCCCGCTAGTGGGAGATAGCAGCAATGGAGGATTCAGTACAATCATGAGAGCAGAAGTTTCTGTTTCTTCTCAATTTTTCTCTTTTAGAACCTAAAATTGTTCTAAAAAATTAAATATTTCATTAAAAAAAACAAATAAACAAAAAAGGATTTTCTGATCAAGTTCAAGATAGCAATATAGAAAGATCCTGAATTTACCTCCTCCAGACACACTGCATCTACAGCTACATGTGGGAAAAGTTTCCCCTGGAAAAAACCTAAAGCCTGCCTGAGTGGTGAGAAAAGGACTTTCTGGTAGCTTGGATATGAAGGGCAAAGGAGAGAGAAAGATGTTAAGGGTGGCTCTCTGATTTTTACTTTAAAGCAATAGGGTAAATTGTGATTAGATAAATTTACCTGAAAGAAATAGTTTGAGGGGAGCATATAAGAAAGGTGATGGGCTCAGGGATCAAGGAGCCATATTTAGACATTAGTCTTAAAATATCAGAGAATGAGCAATGTGGAGTAGATGAAGTTGCTGATGTCAAAATCAATGGGGCTGATGAACTCGCCTACCTAGAGAATGCAGAGTAATTGAAAAATGCAAACTTAGTAACAAACAGAGCCCAAATCAGTCAATTACAGAGGAATTTTGGAAATAAACCTATTTCCTGATTCTGATTTTAAAACTACTAGATTTTCACCCAGATCTAGCACTGTATTTCTGAATTTAAATTCATATCATAGTTTAGCACCATGTGAAATATTTTGATGTTGTTTCTTTAGCTAGAGAAAATATCCAATGAGTGAACATCCATTAAATTCTAGTCACTGAGCACATGTCTTAAGAATACCAGAGGAGTGGGAAAGAAATTTTTAAAAAGAACATAGCAACAGGAGATCAGAAAGAAAAAAGTAATAGAGGAAAATATGGAAAGAAAAAGATCATTACAAAAAAAAAAGAAAGCATGAAATACAGGTAGGATGATTTAAAATACATAAATCTTATTTAGAACATTTTCAGTTCAGTTCAGTTCAGTTGCTCAGTCATGTCCGACTCTTTGCAACCCCATGAATTGCAGCATGCCAGGCCTCCCTGTCCATCACCAACTCCCAGGGTTCACTCAAACTCATGTCCATTGAGTCTGTGATGCCATCCAGCTATCTCATCCTCTGTCGTCCCCTTCTCCTCCTGCCCCTAATCCCTCTCAGCATCAGAGTCTTTTCCAATGAGTCCACTCTTCGCATGAGGTAGCCAAAGTATTGGAGTTTCAGCTTTAGCATCAGTTCTTCCAGTGAACACCAAGCACTGATCTCCTTTAGAATGGACTGGTTGAATCTCCTTGCAGTCCAAGAGACCCTCAAGAGTCTTCTCCAACACCACAGTTCAAAAGCATCAATTCTTCAGCACTCAGGGTTCTTCACAGTCCAACTCTCACATCCATACAAACACCTTCTTCCAACAACACAAGAGAAGACTCTACACATGGACATCACCAGATAGTCAACACCAAAATCAATCAGATTGATTATATTCATCGCAACCAAAGATGGAGAAGCTCTATACAGTCAGCAAAAACAAGACCGTGAGCTGACTGTGGCTCAGATCATGAACTCTTTATTGTCAAATTCAGGCTTCAATAGAAGAAAATAGGGAAAACCACTAGACCATTCAAGTATGACCTAAATCAAATCTCTTATGATTATACAGTGGAAGTGAGAAGTAGATTTAAGGGACTCGATCTGATAGATAGAGTGCCTGATGAATTATGGACAGAGGTTCATGACATTGTACAGGAGACAGGGATCAAGACCATCCCCATGGAAAAGAAACACAACAAAAGCAAAATGGCTGTCTGGGGAGGCCTTACAAACAGCTGTGAAAAGAAGAGAAGCGAAAAGCAAAAGAGAAAGGAAAGATATAAGCATCTGAATGCAGAGTTCCAAAGAATAGCAAGAAGAGATAAGAAAGCCTTCTTCAGCGATCAATGCAAAGAAACAGAGGAAAATAACAGAATGGGAAAGACTAGAGATCTC
>SJYW01027101.1:190228-205578 GCA_006410735.1 Raphicerus campestris
TCTTTGGAACTCTGCATTCAGATGCTTATATCTTTCCTTTTCTCATTTGCTTTTCGCCTCTCTTCTTTTCACAGCTATTTGAAGGCCTCCCCAGACAGCCATTTTGCTTTTTTGCATTTCTTTTCCATGGGGATGGTCTTGATCCCTGTCTCCTGTACAATGTCACGAACCTCATTCCATAGTTCATCAGGCACTCTATCTATTAGATCTAGGCCCTTAAATCTATTTCTCACTTCCACTGTATAATCATAAGGGATTTGATTTAGGTCATACCTGAATGGTCTAGCGGTTTTCCCTACTTTCTTCAATTTAAGTCTGAATTTGGCAATAAGGA
Source organism: Raphicerus campestris (assembly GCA_006410735.1). Classification (NCBI taxonomy): domain Eukaryota; kingdom Metazoa; phylum Chordata; class Mammalia; order Artiodactyla; family Bovidae; genus Raphicerus; species Raphicerus campestris. Next base: position 190,563 of record SJYW01027101.1, read on the forward strand.
GTTCATGATCTGAGCCACAGTCAGCTCCTGGTCTTGTTTTTCTTGACTGTATAGAGCTTCTCCATCTTTGGCTGCATAGAATATAATCAATCTGATTTCGGTGTTGACCATCTGGTGATGTCCATGTGTAGAGTCTTCTTTTGTATTGTTTGAAGAGGGTATTTTCTATGACCAGCACATTTTCTTGGCAAAACTCTATCAGTTAAAAATCTTCCTTATCTACTTCTATTTAACTTTGCATATCTATTCTTTCTTTCCTTTCCCTCCTTTCATCTCAACATATTTGTTACTTTTATCTTCATTGCTTTATTACCCAATTGGCACCTTGCTTTAGTTTTGTTTCCCAGTTTGTGCTTTAACTAGTTTTGTTCTGGTAGATTTAATTTTTGGCTTCCTTTGTTTGCCAGGTCAATCTATTGTACTTTATTTTGGTTGGACTGTTTTGATTCTGACTATGTGTGTATATGTATATGTGTATATTCATTCATACTTTCTATTGTTGTTATAAACCTCTGCCTTTACATTGGGCTTTTGCAGTTCTGTGGAGTTTCCTTTTCCTCTTTTCTTTCTTCCATTTTTTTCTCTTTTCTTTTTTAAACCTATTTTTTATACATTTATTCCTTCGTTGCCTTTCCTACTGTTCTTTTCCCCTTGCAGTTAATCTTTAATGTATGTAAATCTTCATCAACCTCTAATTAACTTTGGATATCTAGACTTTATTTCTTTCTTTCTTTCCTTTCCTTTCAACGTATTTGNTCCTTCGTTGCCTTTCCTACTGTTCTTTTCCCCTTGCAGTTAATCTTTAATGTATGTAAATCTTCATCAACCTCTAATTAACTTTGGATATCTAGACTTTATTTCTTTCTTTCTTTCCTTTCCTTTCAACATATTTTTCAGTTTTGTTTTCATTGCTTATTCCCCGCTTGGCACCTTGCTTGAGTTTTGCTTTCCAGTTTGTGCCTAAGCTAGTTTTGTTCTTAACTGATAAATATAATTTTTGATGTCCTTCGTTCACTGGGTCAATATACTGTACTTTATTTTTGTTGGACTGTTTTCATGTTGCTCATGGGTGTATAAGTATATGTGTATATTCCATTATTTTAATTATTATTTGCCTGACTTTGTAACTGCCATTTGTCTGGGGTTCATCTTTGGTTTCTCATTTTTGGATATTTGTTTTTATCTCATGTAATGCCATAACAAACCACTTGTGGAATCTTTGTTCCTGACCAGAGATCAAGCTCTGAGCTTTTGGAGTATAGCACTAACTCCAAGACCCTACGCTACCAGAGAACTAACCCTAGAGAGTATCAAATAGTGAGAACTCACACAAAGGAAACAACTTGAATACAAGACTATGCATCACCCTACCACCAATAGCACCCTGTGCAGGACAGCTCATGTAAACAACAAATAAAAATAAAAATCCAACCATAAGCAGACAGGATTACCAACTCACTCAGCCTTGCTCATTAGAGGAAAAACAAACAAAAACTCAGCACAAATCTCACCCTAAACAAAGCTCACACAAACCACTGAACAAATCTTAGGAGGGCAGAAACCAAAAGGAAGAAAGAATTTTACTTTTTTCAAGGAAAGAATTCAGCTTTGCTTGAAGCCTGGGAACACAGACCTCAAACACAATAACTTAGAAAAATAATAATAACAAAAAGGAGGAGAAATGCTGCGCAAATGAAGGAACAAACTAGAAAACCAGAAGTCCAAATGAAGGGGAAATAGGCAAACTACCTGAAAAACAATTCAGAATAATGATAGTAAAGATGATCAAAAATCTTGAAATCAAAATGGAGAAGACGCTAGAATCAATTAACAAAGACCTAGAGGAATGTGAAGTGAAGTGGACCTTAGAAAGCATCACTACAAACAAAGCTAGCGGAGGTAATGGAATTCCANGGGGCACAGCGCAAGGTGGGAAGTCCGGAGCAGCCCACAGAAGGTAGCTGGCTCCCTCCCTGACTCAGCACAGCTCGCGCCAGGAATACAAGGTTGGCTTGACTCTCGGACCATCTATAGACGCAGGTCACCTCTTTTAACAGATCCACACTCCCCACCCACAGGGAACAAGGTCGGGAAGAGCTCACGCCAGGCATAGGTCCGGGGGCACTGAAGCCAGTGTTCCTGGAGGCCGAGAACGGGCGGTCAGAGGCCCCAGGTCCACCAGTGGGAGCTGCTGTGCCTTCCGGGGGACGGGGGCCAGCACCGGCCTCTGCCACCCCAGCTGTGGCCCACATGAGCCCCAGTCCACTGGCAGCTCTGAGCCCCACCCAGGCGCTGGGGCAGCAGGCACCCACTGTGGTCATCTCTCTTCCTCTGGCTTTGCCAGGGGGCCGGGCGCCTTCCTGGTGATGTCTGATCCTGTCCTGACAACTCTGTTCCCTGCCCTCCCGGCCTCCCCAGAAGCTGGGTGTGGACACGAGACCCTATTCGGGCAGACAGAGAAAAACACAGAATCTGCTGGAGAAGGGATCCCTGCGGAAACCCGCCCTCTCCTGGTAAACGGGCTGTGGCTGACCACTGGACTTCCGCTACGGAAGGGCGGCAAGGCTCTCCAGCCCCATCGGTCAGGTCTGAATGCAGTCCTGCTGAGACGGGGCCGAGAGGGGAGGGGTCTGTGCCTACCTGTGTGCGTGACGATGGGGAGGGACTGGAAAGGACCTGACCGCCAGGCCTCCCAGGACATCAAGAGGCTGCGTGGAGGGGTAGGGGCAGCAGTGGGAGCAGGGTGAGCGAGAGGCTGCTCAGCTTCACGAACACAGGGAGGCCAGGGTGGCCGGAGCAGTTTGGGGGTCAGGGCAGGGCAGAGGAGGGTCTGAGACCAGCCTGGCTGGGAAAAAGGTCCCACCCGCATCTCTTGACCTGAGTCTCCAGGCCGTGGGGCCAGACCCCTCCCGGTGGGCTCCTTTCTCNGGCCGGAGCAGTTTGGGGGTCAGGGCAGGGCAGAGGAGGGTCTGAGACCAGCCTGGCTGGGAAAAAGGTCCCACCCGCATCTCTTGACCTGAGTCTCCAGGCCGTGGGGCCAGACCCCTCCCGGTGGGCTCCTTTCTCCACTGAGGAAGGGCAGCTGGGGGGCTGGCTCGGGGGGGGGGCCCAGCCCTGAGGGCCCGTCATCCACAAAGCTGGGTGGGGGATCATGGCCTGGGAGGAATGGCAGGGATGGGGGTTTGGGCAGAGGGGCCGGCAGTGTGGGTGGGGTCTTGGAAACATCTTTATTGGCAGAAAGAAGGGAACGGCAGGACACAAGGCCCCGGGATAGAGGGGGGCTCAGGAGGGACTCGCGGGCCGCTTGTGGGGGCGAATCCGGTCGTTGATCCAGTCCACGTAGTTGGCCACGCGGGTGTAGACGCCAGGCTTGTTGAGCCTCCCGCAGCCGTCGCCCCAGCTGATGATGCCATACAGGTAGGCCACGCCATTCTTCTCGCAGGCCAGTGGCCCGCCAGAGTCCCCCTGTGCAGAATGGCCTGTTAGGGCTTGAGACCCACCCGGAAACCGCCCACCACCCCTCACCCCAGCCTCTCACACCCCAACCCTGAAAGTGCCTCCGCAGGGGTGCAGAGCTCCCTGGGATGCAGGTTCTCAAGGCGGACCCTGCGGCTCCCAGCTCCAGGGTGTCGGGCTGTCCCGGCTAACCTGGCAGGCATCCGACCTGCAGTCGAAGTAGCCGGCACACAGCATGTTGGGGCTGATGTCGGCCCCGTACACCTCAGGGCTGCTGCACTTGGGGTCCGCGACCAAGGGCACCAGCGCCTCCCGGAGAGAGGGGGAGTAGCCCCTCACGTCTGCGGGCAGACACGGGGTGCGGGGTGCTCAGGCCGGTTCGGGCCGCCACTCCTGGGGGCATGACCCTGGCCCCCTGCCCGAACTCACTCTCATCCTGGTGGCCCCAGCCCGCTATCTGGCACTTGTGTCCCGCGGGGAAGGGGCTGCCGGGCTCGGGCAGGCAGATGGGCTGGACAAACTGCGAGCGGACGGCGCAGCGCTCCCCTTTCTTCTCCAGCCGAATCAGGACTGGGCAGGAGAGAGGTCGGAGGTCAGCCTGCCGCACGGGGGCCCGTGACAACCGAAGAAGGTGGCCACAGAGTCACACGGGGGACAGCCTGCTGGGCCGTGGGGGCTGTGTCCCAGGAAGCCCCAGAAGGAACTGCAGACAGCCCTCCCCTCCTCCTCACCTTCTCCCTCCCTCCGCCCTCCCCCCAGCCCTCATCTCTCCCACCCCTCCCGGGAGAGTCTGAGGACTCCCCCAGGCCGGCCTGGCGCGGCGGAGCCTCACCAAGGTCGTGGTCACTGGGGTTGAACACCGAGTACAGCGGGTATGGGATGTACTTCTCGATGCCAAACGTCTGTGTCACGTCCGTCGTGCGGTTGAAAAAGTGCTGGCCCAGGACCACAGAGACGCTCTCCCTGGGGGGGCTGTGCAGTGGGGGCTGGTGGCGGCATGACCCTCGGGCCCTGCCGTCGGCTCGCCCCTCCGGCACTGTGCAGTGCCCCCGCCCCCAAACTCTGGGGAGACCTGGGCAGGGTTGCAGCAGGCTGTCGTATGGTGGGGCGTGTTGGGCTCCGGCCACACCCGCAGTCCTGGCAGCACCATCTCTAAGAGGGCCAAGGCCCGCGTGAGCTGGGGGCCTCTCACGTGTCCAGGTGGGCTTGGTGCTGAATGGGGCCCAAGCGAGTGCAGGTCCAGGTTGGGGCATGGTTCTGCCCGGTGCCCTGGCCTGGAAGCAGGCCTTCCTATGAAGTCACCGGGGGTCCAGGAGCCTGAGCACGCCTCTCCCTCGCTGACCCCATCACACCCGCCCATGCACACCCTGCTGTAGCCATGNCCGGTCGTTGATCCAGTCCACGTAGTTGGCCACGCGGGTGTAGACGCCAGGCTTGTTGAGCCTCCCGCAGCCGTCGCCCCAGCTGATGATGCCATACAGGTAGGCCACGCCATTCTTCTCGCAGGCCAGTGGCCCGCCAGAGTCCCCCTGTGCAGAATGGCCTGTTAGGGCTTGAGACCCACCCGGAAACCGCCCACCACCCCTCACCCCAGCCTCTCACACCCCAACCCTGAAAGTGCCTCCGCAGGGGTGCAGAGCTCCCTGGGATGCAGGTTCTCAAGGCGGACCCTGCGGCTCCCAGCTCCAGGGTGTCGGGCTGTCCCGGCTAACCTGGCAGGCATCCGACCTGCAGTCGAAGTAGCCGGCACACAGCATGTTGGGGCTGATGTCGGCCCCGTACACCTCAGGGCTGCTGCACTTGGGGTCCGCGACCAAGGGCACCAGCGCCTCCCGGAGAGAGGGGGAGTAGCCCCTCACGTCTGCGGGCAGACACGGGGTGCGGGGTGCTCAGGCCGGTTCGGGCCGCCACTCCTGGGGGCATGACCCTGGCCCCCTGCCCGAACTCACTCTCATCCTGGTGGCCCCAGCCCGCTATCTGGCACTTGTGTCCCGCGGGGAAGGGGCTGCCGGGCTCGGGCAGGCAGATGGGCTGGACAAACTGCGAGCGGACGGCGCAGCGCTCCCCTTTCTTCTCCAGCCGAATCAGGACTGGGCAGGAGAGAGGTCGGAGGTCAGCCTGCCGCACGGGGGCCCGTGACAACCGAAGAAGGTGGCCACAGAGTCACACAGGGGACAGCCTGCTGGGCTGTGGGGGCTGTGTCCCAGGAGGCCCCAGAAGGAACTGCAGACAGCCCTCCCCTCCTCCTCACCTTCTCCCTCCCTCCGCCCTCCCCCCGGCCCTCATCTCTCCCACCCCTCCCGGGAGAGTCTGAGGACTCCCCCAGGCCGGCCTGGCGCGGCGGAGCCTCACCAAGGTCGTGGTCACTGGGGTTGAACACCGAGTACAGCGGGTATGGGATGTACTTCTCGATGCCAAACGTCTGTGTCACGTCCGTCGTGCGGTTGAAAAAGTGCTGGCCCAGGACCACAGAGACGCTCTCCCTGGGGGGGCTGTGCAGTGGGGGCTGGTGGCGGCATGACCCTCGGGCCCTGCGGTCGGCTCGCCCCTCCGGCACTGTGCAGTGCCCCCGCCCCCAAACTCTGGGGAGACCTGGGCAGGGTTGCAGCGGGCTGTCGTGTGGTGGGGCGTGTTGGGCTCCGGCCACACCCGCAGTCCTGGCAGCACCACCTCTAAGAGGGCCAAGGCCCGCGTGAGCTGGGGGCTCTCACGTGTCCAGGTGGGCTTGGTGCTGAATGGGGCCCAAGCGAGTGCAGGTCCAGGTTGGGGCACGGTTCTGCCCGGTGCCCTGGCCTGGAAGCAGGCCTTCCTATGAAGTCACCCGGGGGTCCAGGAGCCTGAGCACGCCTCTCCCTCGCTGACCCCATCACACCCGCCCATGCACACCCTGCTGTAGCCACGCTCGACCCAGGCCTGGGGCCCTGCTCTGGAGCCCCGCCGCGGAGGGTGGGTACCTTCACCCAGCTGGGCCCCTCCCCTGATGTGAGGAGAGACACCGGCTCCCCTCCTCCAGTCTGTTATCCACCCCCACCCCACTGCGTACAGGGGAGGCTCCAGGGCGCCTTTCACAGGTCTAGCGGGGAAGGGAGCGGCCCAGGCCACAAGCTCTCAACACAGTGCTGGTGCCCACCGCACCCACCCCCGCGGCGTAGTCCTTAGGGTGACTGGGGGTGGGGGGGTGCTCATTTCGGACTCTCACGCAGCCAGACCCCAGCCTGCCCCGAGCCCCTGACCCCTGGGATGACACTGGACCCCTCCCCCCACCCCAAGAGAGTCCCTTCCCCTCAAGGCAGAGAATTTAGGAGAGGTGGATGGGCAGGCCTTTCCCGGCTCTGAACTCGCTGCTCCTACCCCTGGGGTGTGGTCGTGACCCCGACCCCGGACGCCAGCCCCGGCCGTCCTTGCCCACCCGGAGGATCCGAGTGAGCAGGACCTCAGGCTCCCCGGGCCCCTACATGGGGCCGGAAGGGGCGGGGCCTCCGGGCAGACCACGCCCACCGCCCTGCCGCGCAGGCGCGCCGCCCCGCCCCGCCCCGCCGCGCCCCAAGCTCCAGACCCGGCAGCGCCCGGAGAGGACCGGCCCCCCGGACAGAGACTGGGGACCGCGCCCCGGGGCCGGAGCGCGGCGGCTCCCGCAGTCTCCCGGCCCAGCACCGAGCGGAGCGCGGAGCCCCACCTGGGTCAGAGGGGCTGCGGGGCGGAGGGACCGAAGGACGGGGCTTGCACGGGTGAGGTGGGGACGCGCGCGCGATGCTTAGGAGCGGCGGGCGTGTGCGCGGAGGGCTGGCGGTGGAGCCGGGACGCCGCGGATAAGGCTGGGCGGGCGGGCGGAGAGGCGGATGGTTGGAGGGAGGACACCGGGATGGACCGTGGGCACTGGGACACAGGGCCGCTCACCTGTTGGAGAAGCAGTGGGCGGCAGACACCACCCAGCAGGTGTGGACGAGGCTCCCCGCACAGAAGTTGTTCCCGATGTAGATGGCGGCCAGCCAGGGGTGGGAGCCGGGCAGCGAGGAGGAGCCGCCGATAATGCGGGGCCGCAGGAAGGTCCTCTTTTTGTGCCTCTTGCCGCAGGTCTGGCGTCCAGCTGGTCCAGCGGCTTCGGGCCCAGACAGGGTCAGCAGGGCCTCGGTGGGCGGGGGCTGAATCCTGGCCAGGGATTCTGGGGATCACAGGCCCACAGATCACTGGATCACGCCGCAGGTCCTGGCTGTGTCCAGGATTCTCTAGGCCTCCAGTGGTTCACCTGCCTCCAGCCCCACCCTAGGCAGCTCCTCAGAAAGAGGAGCCCCACTCAGGCCCAGCTCTGCCCGTGGCGGGTGGGCACAGGACTTCCCCTGAGCCTGATTTTGTCACCTGCAGGATGAGAGCTGGGCCTGATCACAGGCTTTGCAGAGCCAGGGTGGGGTTCCTGCCCCTTCCAGCAGCTTGGGACCCCAGAGCCAACCCGGGATGGGTCACAGAGCCCTGGGGCAACAGGGCCAGAGGGCAGGCTGGCCTCCTGGAGCCGCCTACCCCCCAGGGGTTGACCCCAGGGACACCCAGCTATCCGTGTCCGTGGAGACTGCCCGGGCACAGTGCAGAATGCCTGGGCCCCCTGACCTCTGGTACTGACCCACTGCGTGGCCTTGGTCCAGCCCTGCTGTGGTGAGCCTCAGTCTCCCCATCTCTCAGATGTGCCCATGGTCCTCTGGGGAGAGGTGGCCGGGCATGGGGTGGAGTGGGGAGACCCCAGTGGGAGTGGGGCCAGCCGGGTGCCCACCCTGCTCCTCCCGAGACCACCTCCAGCTGCGCGCACCGCAGGCCGCCAGGCGGCAGTACTCCCAGGAGAGGGCGCTGTCCTTCACCACGTAGCACCAGGGCCTCTCGTCCTTGTCTGGGTTCCTGGTGGACAGGGACAAGCGGGTGGGCAGGGGTCACGGCCCCTCAGAGGCAAGGTGGGGAGATGGGGATGTCTGCTGGGGGGGTGGTCCTGACTCCCCCCAGAAGCTTCTGCTCTTGCTGGCAGCCCTGAGCCCCGGCCCCAGGCTCCTCTCCCAGAGGGGTCAGGGTGGTGGGGACAGTGCTGACCGGCAGTAGGCATGGGGGCCCAGGCCCAGGAGGGCCGCGGCGCCCACGGAGTCCACGTGCAGCTCCTGGTAGAGCAGGTCGGAGTTCCAGGCCAGGCAGCTGAGGCCCGAGGCCGCCGTGCTGGCCACGCCTCGGTACTCGGTGCCGGTCCCCACGAAGCAGTGCTGGGCAGGCACTGTGGGCGGTGGGAGCGCGGTGAGCCTGGGCCGCGCGGGACATGGGGCCCACACCGCTCCAGGCTGGGCAACTCACCGATGTTGCAGAGCCGCCCAGCGTAGCCTGGGGGGCAGGCGCAGACGGTGGTCCCGGTGGCCACGATCAGGTGGCAGGAGCCCCCGTTGAGGCAGGGGCTGCTCAGACAAGCTGGGGGCAGCACTCAGGAGCTAGGCCTTGGCCCCGAGCCAGGGGCGGGGTGGGGTGCCTAGGCCTGCTTCCCGCCCCAGCCCCCCTCTCTGGGGGCCCCCAGAAGTCCCTTCCCAGAGCACAGGCTCAGTGATGTGGCCTGCCCCGCCAGGTGGCACCCTCGAGTACCTGTGTGATGGGCCCCCTCACAGCGGACCTGGCCCCCCGCACACTCGCACTGTTCCACGCGGCCCTGGTGCACGCGGGCCCAACGGTCACCCGGCTCCAGGTGCTCGTAGCGGCTCTCGTCAAAGCACTTCGCTGGGAGGGGTGCGGGGNAATCAGTCAATTACAGAGGAATTTTGGAAATAAACCTATTTCCTGATTCTGATTTTAAAACTACTAGATTTTCACCCAGATCTAGCACTGTATTTCTGAATTTAAATTCATATCATAGTTTAGCACCATGTGAAATATTTTGATGTTGTTTCTTTAGCTAGAGAAAATATCCAATGAGTGAACATCCATTAAATTCTAGTCACTGAGCACATGTCTTAAGAATACCAGAGGAGTGGGAAAGAAATTTTTAAAAAGAACATAGCAACAGGAGATCAGAAAGAAAAAAGTAATAGAGGAAAATATGGAAAGAAAAAGATCATTACAAAAAAAAAGAAAGCATGAAATACAGATAGGATGATTAAAAATACATAAATCTTATTTAGAACATTTTCAATTCAGTTCAGTTCAGTTGCTCAGTCATGTCCGACTCTTTGCAACCCCATGAATTGCAGCATGCCAGGCCTCCCTGTCCATCACCAACTCCCAGGGTTCACTCAAACTCATGTCCATTGAGTCTGTGATGCCATCCAGCCATCTCATCCTCTGTCGTCCCCTTCTCCTCCTGCCCCTAATCCCTCTCAGCATCAGAGTCTTTTCCAATGAGTCAACTCTTCGCATGAGGTGGCCAAAGTATTGGAGTTTCAGCTTTAGCATCAGTTCTTCCAGTGAACACCAAGCACTGATCTCCTTTAGAATGGACTGGTTGAATCCCCTTGCAGTCCAAGAGACCCTCAAGGGTCTTCTCCAACACCACAGTTCAAAAGCATCAATTCTTCAGCACTCAGGGTTCTTCACAGTCCAACTCTCACATCCATACAAACACCTTCTTCCAACAACACAAGAGAAGACTCTACACATGGACATCACCAGATAGTCAACACCAAAATCAATCAGATTGATTATATTCATAGCAACCAAAGATGGAGAAGCTCTATACAGTCAGCAAAAACAAGACCGTGAGCTGACTGTGGCTCAGATCATGAACTCTTTATTGTCAAATTCAGCCTTCAATAGAAGAAAATAGGGAAAACCACTAGACCATTCAGGTATGACCTAAATCAAATCTCTTATGATTATACAGTGGAAGTGAGAAGTAGATTTAAGGGACTAGATCTGATAGATAGAGTGCCTGATGAATTATGGACAGAGGTTCATGACATTGTACAGGAGACAGGGATCAAGACCATCCCCATGGAAAAGAAACACAACAAAAGCAAAATGGCTGTCTGGGGAGGCCTTACAAACAGCTGTGAAAAGAAGAGAAGCGAAAAGCAAAGGAGAAAAGGAAAGATATATGCATCTGAATGCAGAGTTCCAAAGAATAGCAAGGAGAGATAAGAAAGCCTTCCTCAGTGATCAATGCAAAGAAATAGAGGAAACCTAGAACATTTTCATCATTGCAAAATCAAATAATTCTACTTATTTTCTTTTCCTGGTATAGAAAAAAACATTTGTGTCTGATTTTAATTGATAATTGTAATTCCCAATTATCAAATGTAACAAGATGCAGAAGACAAATTTCTGACATTTAAAAGCTTATAAAATATATAAAGTTGACCTTTCCCTTTTAGTAATATTCTGTGATGGAGGTGTTGAATTATGTGTAAACTTGGTTTTACATATGCAAAGTCAACTACTCTGTGAATGCAATTTTGTATCCAATTTGTAACAAAAATTGAGAAGAGAAACACCTCCATATAAATTGACAAACATACACAAAAATAATAACAACGATCCTTGTTAGTAGATGTTTTTTGAAAGCTGTCTTCTAACAGAACATACATTTGTTCTATAATGTGAAAAAATACATAGTGATCTTTATGGTGTATGGAGAGAAAATATGAATTCTGCTTAAATACTTTGGTTATTACATGGGAAATAAATACCATTCCCCTGAATTATTTTGACATGACTTCATCCTTCATTTCACTACTATGTTGCTCACAGAAGTATTTAACAGTCAACCAAAGTATAGAAATTGATACAATATCAGAGGAAATCCTTCAACAAATCAAAGCTATGGTTTTCCCAGTAGTCATGTACAGATGTGAGAGCTGGACTGTAAAGGCTGAGAGCTGAAGATCTGATCCTTTTGAACTATATAGGGCTGGAGAAGACTCTTGAGAGTCCCTTGGACAAGAAGAAGATCAAACCAGTCGATCCTAAAGCAAAACTCTGAATAGTCATTGGAAGGACTGATACTGAAGCTGAGGCTCCAATACTTTTTTGGCCACCTAATGCCAAGAGCTGACTCACTGGAAAAGACCCAGATGCTGGGGAAGATTGAGGGCAGGAGGAGAAGGGGGTGACAGACGATGAGATGGTTGGATAACATCATTGACTGAATGGTTGTAAGTTTTAGTATACTCTGCTAGATAGTGAAGGACAGGAAAGCCTGGAGTACTGCAGTCTGTGGGGTCAAAAAGAGTCAGACATGACTGAGCAGCTAAACAGCAACAACAGTAAATATATACCACTTGTGCTTATACCTTTTTGCACGACAAATTAGTTTTAGTTGTGAACTTATTCAATGGTTATTATAACATAAATCACAATTTACAGTGAACTACAAGAATTTCAGGTATTAAAAATCCCTATCACTCTTCTGAATGACAAGAAATATTTGCCCTATGAAGTGCTCCATGCTGCCCACTTAAGACGTTCCTTTAGTGGGTGAGTTTTTTGTTTTTTGTTTTTTTTGTCTCTGCTGGTGATAGAATCCATTCTGGAGAGCACTACTAACAGGATATGGGAAGGACTTACTGGCACCTTCTGTTGACAATATCTGGAAAGCATTTGCTATCACATGGTGGCAAAGTCTATTGTGCCCTATAATGAAAGGACAACTCACAGACAAATTATCAAGTGAAATTCATGGCTAAATTCATAAATGTGATTCTAAATTTCCTAATAAGTTGATACTGCAGCACTGTCAATGATATAAGCACTTTCCAAAAGAATTTTTTATATAAAATCTAGAAATACAATTTGTGCATAAGACAAATTTGATCTCCCCCTTCCCATGGTATTTGTGCAGAAAAAGATAAATAGGTTTAACCTACATATCAATAGCCTGGACCAGGGTTCCTCTTTTCATTGGACTTCCCAGTGTGCATAAGGGAATTTTTGTTTCATTAACTTTGATTAGGGGAGGGCTGGAGAGAATACCATGCCTCAGACATAAACCTAAACATTTATGCTTTAAACAGCAAAGGGACAACCCAATTCCTATTTTCTTTTTGCAAGTTTTCAACAATAGTTAATCACTAGCCAGAGATTTTTCAGAAAACATTCTAGGAGAGAATGAATTCTCAATATATTATTTACATTCTTGTGGATATTAAAGCAGAATACTATCGAGATGCTTTATAGAGTGTTTTCTCTTGTACCACCTGTTATGGGCTGAATTGTGTCCCCAGTTTATATGCTGATGCACTAAGCCTCAATATCCCAGAGATACCAAACAAGCACACACACAAAGAGAAACGATGGGAGGGCACAGCAAGGAGAGAGACCTCAGAAGATAACACAAACTTGCTAACACGTTGTTCTTGGACTTCCAGCCTCCAGGACTGGAAGAAAATAAAATTCTGTAACTTGAGCCATGTGGACTGTGTTATTTTGTTATAATATCCCTAGCAAATTAACACACCACCTGTTTATCTAGAATAATCTATGAGGTTGGCCAAAAAGTTTGTTCAGGTTTTCCCATAAGATGGTATGAAAACCCAAATGATGTTTTTGGCCAATCCAATATATCTTAAAATACAGATTTTCAGTCCCCATTCCAGTGTCTGAATCCTAGACCTGGTATGTAAGACTCTACATTTCAACAGTTATTCAAAGAGAATTCTAATGTCAAGTGAAGTTTAAGAAACTCTAATAGCAATCATCTTTATAGATCAAAACTAATAAACATTTCACCTTTTCTGTTTTAAAATATTGTTTTGTGACTACATTTTAGGAGGAGCGAAGTTTAAAAATAAATAGAAAATTCACTGTGGTTCTCTCTTCAGCTCTGGATTAGCTGACACTTCTTAAAGGATCAGACTATTTTATAAAGTTTCCAAGTCCTGTCTCTTAGCTCAGATAGGTATACTTGACAGGTAGAGGATAGGGAACTTTTCATTAACATGATGACTGATTCCATGCTTAACACTTGCCAATATCTGCATACTCAACCAAGATTTACTCCTTTGACTTATGCTTTCTTTATTCTTAAATTTTAAAAGAACCTTAAATTAAAACTCATTCACTATATATAGTATGTATGACATTTTAAAAATATTGCAATACTTGTTGGAAAAATCTTGGAGCCAAAAATTGCCCTCCATCCTAGTTACCTTCCACATTAGGGGCCTCTCATTATCTTCAACTAATTAAAGCCAAATCTTACAAATGTTGAACATTCTGATCAATTTTAGGATAGTTTTTTCTCTCCTCCTACAAAAGGAGGAACCCTGTGTTTATGCATATAAAGAAATGTGGAAAGGGGCAATGACAGGCAATAATGTTAGATCAAGTTTTTGCAAAGCCTTAAAAATAGCCTTGCTCTCACTTCTTTAGCATGCTTTCCTGAAAAGGAAATTTCACCAATCCGCAGATACACACACAGTTCTATTTGACTTATTGGTTTCTGAAATTATGTCCATTTTTTAGGTTTGCTTTTTGTCAGTTATTTTGTATACTCTTTGATAACAAACTTAGCAACCTGAATATTCCTTATCACTTTAACTCAGGTCCAAAGATACTAATTTAATGTTTCCTATATGTCAAGCACTGTGCCAAGTTCCACAGTGCTCACCCTTTTGACTCAGAGATGTGACACATCTTCCTTAATTGAGAATACAGTATTTCCAAAGTGTGTACATACATACCATACACTCAGGCACAAAACTGCACATGCATAATTCATATTCTCCTGTTCCTCTCTTTCTTCCTCCTCTTTCCCTCCTCTCCCTGCCCTTCTTTTTTCTCCTCCCTCTCCTCTTTCTTGCTTATATAAGCTGAAACCATCCTTCCTAGGACTTTCAGTTTCTATCTGACCAATAAACATAAAGTCAGAGAAATTTTCTAAGCTGAAAGTGAAGTGTTAGTCACTCACTCATGTCTGACTCTGAAATCATATGGACTAAAGCCTGGCAGGTTCCTCTGTCCATGGAATTCTCCAGGTATCCAATTAAAATAAAGTAATTAATTAATTTTTTTAAAAGAACACTAGAATGGGTTGCCATTCTCTTCTCCAGGGGATCCTTCCCACTCAGGGATCGAATCCAGGTCTTCTACATTGCAAGCAGATTCTGTAATATCTGAGCCCTTTTTTAAGTTGCCATGTAGGAAGTAGTATAATCTTCATTCCTGTAACCCCACTATATATTTCTATTCTCTACTCGAAAAATGAGGGGGGGCAGTTATAATATTTAATGGTTGCTTATTTCTGTATTGAAACCATGCTATGTGTGGTATACATGGATTATATAATATCATTATTATCTATATTTTATAGATGAGTCTTAGGGTAAATTTTCCTAGGTTGCTGAACTAGTACCTCATGGAACAAGGCCTCTAACTTGGCTGTTCTAGTTCTAGAATCCATATGTTTAACAAAACATGCCATTTCTAGTTCTGCTGAAACAAAAGGTTTCTATATAGAATGTAAATGCTTTTAGATTTCAAAGGCAGAGGAACCAGAGATCAAATTGCCAACATCCACTGGATCATGGAAAAAGCAAAAGAGTTCCAGAAAAACAACTATTTCTGCTTTATTGACTATGCCAAAGCCTTTGACTGTATGGATCACAATAAACTG
>SJYW01027101.1:207839-221330 GCA_006410735.1 Raphicerus campestris
CACTTTCACTTTTCACTTTTCATGCATTGGAGAAGGAAATGGCAACCCACTCCAGTGTTCTTGCCTGGAGAATCCCAGGGATGGGGGAGCCTGATGGGCTGCCGTCTCTGGAGTCGCACAGAGTTGGACATGACTGAAGTGACTTAGCTTAGCAAGATCATTACTGGAAACAGCCATTTGAGTGTGAATTTGCCTTTGAGAATATTATTCATTAAGGTACTTGAAGACTCTTGTGTTTAATTGTTTTCAAACTCATTCCAATTTTTTTTTTCACATCTTACACTGGCATGCTATTTGGATTACATGCTTTTTGTACTGTTTTTATTTCCTGGAATTTGGACCACTGTACTTCTTTTTATTCTCTACATTATTTAATATTTTATTAAATATTGCTTTTATATTGCAGGATACAGGATGCTTGGGGCTGGTGCACTGGGATGACCCAGAGAGATGATATGGGGAAGGAGGTGGGAGGGTGTTTCAGGATTGGGAACACGTGTACACCCATGGCGGATTCATGTTGATGTATGGCAAAACCAATACAGTACTGTAAAGTAAAATAAAGTAAAAGAAAAAAAAATTGCTTTTATTATTTCCACTCTTAACAGAGTTTTAAGTTCACTTTGGTGTAACTTCTTCTTGCTTCTTTGGGTGGGTATGGATATTATTTACTTTCATTAGTTTTTATATTTTTAACAAAAGTATTTGAGGCTGTCAATTAACATAAAAGTTCTGTTATAAATGAGCTTTCCCAGTAGTTCAGGTATTGTAGAAGACATGGGTTTGATCTCCGGGTTGGGAAGATCCCCTTGAGGAGGATATAGAAACCCGCTTCAGTATTCTGGCCTGGAAAATCCCATGGAATGAGGATCCTGGCTGGCTACAGTCCTTTGGGTCACAAAGAGTCAGACAAGATGGAAGCAACTGCATATGAACACATGCTTTAACTGTGTGACACAGGATTAAATGCACATATTGATTACTTTCAATTTCCTCAATTACAAAAAGCCATAATTATTTTTCATCCCTATTATGCTTTTTTGAATAATCTATTAACTATTCAGGACTTCATTATAAACTCTCCTTACAGGAAAAAAAGGTCAACCTTTTCAATGTTGATTTTTAATTTAATTACTTTATTTAAAAATATGGTATGTTTGATAAAAATTGTTTAAACTCTAAAACTTACTTGCAAACTAGTACCTGGTAAATTTTAGTAAATGTTCTAAAAGTCTGGCAAAAAATATGAATTTTCTATTTTGGGAAAGCAGATTTCTATCACAGCTATCAGCTCAAATTTTTTAATATTGTTGCCCAAATCATCTACAAATTACTTATGACGTTATTATATTTTTACAGATAATATAAAAATGTATACTTATCTCTGTTTGGTCAGTGAGTTTCTGACAGAGCTGCATTAAAATTTCTTGCTATCATTATGGTATCTTGAATCCCTTACTATCATTTTGCCTGGGTTGCTCTATACATTTATGAGCTACATTCATAAGTACAAAAAACTTCTGAATAAAATGTCATTTAGTGAATTTTTATTTTTATCATATATAATGACCCCTTTGCTCTTTTTAATTGTGAAGTATGCCAACATTTTGTTTCATATGAATTTTGCTAATTTTATTTGCCCATTGTATTGAAAGTGAAAGTGAAGTCATTCAGCCGTGTCCGACTCTTTGCGACCCCATGGACTGTAGCCCACCAGGCTCCTCTGTCCATGGGATTTTCCAGGCAAGAATACTGGAGTGGGTTGCCATTTCCTCCATTGTATTACTAAACATTATTTTATTTTTAACTATTCTTTGGAATTTGCTTTTGTATATCACTTATACATAGCATATAGGTGGTCTTTGGACTTAAAAAGGTAAATTTAATTTGCTAATATGTATTATGGCTTTCAGTCCCATCATTTCCTGACAAATAGAAGTGGGGAAAGTGGAAGCACTGACAGATTTTATTTTCTTTGATTCATAATCACTGTGGACGGTGATGCAGCCATGAAATTAAAAGATGCTTGCTCCTTGGAAGGAAAGCGATGACAAATCTAGACAGCATATTAAAAAGCAGAGACATCACTTTGCTGACAAAGGTTGATATAGTCAAAGCTATGGTTTTTCCAGTAGTCATGTATGGATGTGAGAGCTGGACCATAAAGAAGGCTGAGCACCAAAGAATTGATGTTCTCGAATTTGGTGCTGGAAAAGACTCTTGAGAGTCCCTTGGACTCCAAGGAGATCAAACAAATCAATGCTAAAGGAAATCAACCCTGAATATTCATTGGAAGGACTGATGCTGAAGCTGAAGCTCCAATACTTTGGCCACCTGATGCAAAGAGCTAACTCATTGAAAAACCTTAATGCTGGAAATAATTGAGGGCGGGAGGAGAAAGGGGCAGCAGAGGATGGAATGGTTAGATAGTGTCACTGACTAAATGGACATGAATTTGAGCAAACTTCAGGAGATAGTGGCGAACAGAGGAGACAGGCATGCTACAATCCATGGGGTCATGAAGTCAGACATGATTAGAGACTGAACAATAAAAATGGCTACCAATATATTTAAAAATATTTTCTCCATATCATTTTATGCTTTTTGCTATTTGTCCTATTTATTTCCTGTGTTTTCACATGGATTGACAAACATTCTATGTTTTTTTTTTAATTGCTGATTTTTGCAATTTAAGTTATTTTTCTCATCTTTTAGTATTTACCTTTATTTTTGATATATAATATTACAGACATTCTAAAATTGATAGTGTTAGTAATCCTAATCTCTTTTTGGTTATGACAAGGAAATATTTTCACTATTCTTTAAACACACTCTCCCTCAAGTCTTATTTTCGGTAAACTTTTTCTAATTCTTTAAAACTTATCTCTTTGCTTTTACAAAATTTGTTAGTTTTCTTTTTTTTTTAAATGAGGGAGTGGATTAAATATAAATAGCAAATTTTGTTAACGTTTGTGCTCATTATTCCATTAGCTACAGCTTGTCTACTTTTTTCACATTTTTCTTTACTCACTGAAAACCTTTTTAACAGGTTTTGTTTTTTCCTTTTCTATAAATGTGGCTTATGTGTTTACATATCTTAATATTTGGTAGTTTTAATTTTGCTTTCACTCTTTAATGACATGCTGGTGGATCATAAAATTTTAAGTTGACAGCAGTTTATCTCAGCATTTCAAAGTTATAATTTCCTAGTTTTCTGGCATCCATTATTCTGAATGAAAAGTCGAATTATCAGTTACTCTGTATAAAGTCAATATTATTATTAAGCCATAAGAGTAGGCATTTCCAGGTAAATCTATATAAAAGATCAGTAAATATCTACTTCACAACATTCAGAAAAAAGAATACCAAGTGAATTAAATTCTTACATATAAAAATTTAGATATTGGAAAAAAAAGAAGTTATATTATATTATAGAATTTATTTTTGTACCCCTGGCCAAAAGACACTGTAAGCAAAGTTGAAAGGCGGATTTTGTAACACATGTCACACCATACTATCAGCTATTACTGTTAGGTAAAGATGACCAGGACCCCAAAAGAGTTTTTAACAGGCTTTACTGGGGAAGCAATCCTGGGCGGGGTTCCCAGACCCAAAGGAGGCAGGTCCAGGAAGTCCGCACGCCCGGACTGCACTAGAAGTTTGTTTATATATGCACGCTGCAGGGGGGGGGGGGGGGGGGATGGCCAGGTTAGCGGAAGGGGTTTGAATAGGTTGCCGGTTTGCAGCGGCACGGCCAGTGGGTTTATCTATGCGGCTGGGGCCAGGCGGCTTTGGCAGTGAAGTGTGCTGTCACTGGTCCCTGGGATCCAGGAGCCTCCCTCCTTTAGGGACTCCCCCAGCCAGCGGGAGAGAGGAGGAGCAACTCGTCATGGCAACCGGTGAAGTGTGCTGTCATTGGGGACCTTCTCCCCNATTTTTCTCATCTTTTAGTATTTACCTTTATTTTTGATATATAATATTACAGACATTCTAAAATTGATAGTGTTAGTAATCCTAATCTCTTTTTGGTTATGACAAGGAAATATTTTCACTATTCTTTAAACACACTCTCCCTCAAGTCTTATTTTCGGTAAACTTTTTCTAATTCTTTAAAACTTATCTCTTTGCTTTTACAAAATTTGTTAGTTTTCTTTTTTTTTTAAATGAGGGAGTGGATTAAATATAAATAGCAAATTTTGTTAACGTTTGTGCTCATTATTCCATTAGCTACAGCTTGTCTACTTTTTTCACATTTTTCTTTACTCACTGAAAACCTTTTTAACAGGTTTTGTTTTTTCCTTTTCTATAAATGTGGCTTATGTGTTTACATATCTTAATATTTGGTAGTTTTAATTTTGCTTTCACTCTTTAATGACATGCTGGTGGATCATAAAATTTTAAGTTGACAGCAGTTTATCTCAGCATTTCAAAGTTATAATTTCCTAGTTTTCTGGCATCCATTATTCTGAATGAAAAGTCGAATTATCAGTTACTCTGTATAAAGTCAATATTATTATTAAGCCATAAGAGTAGGCATTTCCAGGTAAATCTATATAAAAGATCAGTAAATATCTACTTCACAACATTCAGAAAAAAGAATACCAAGTGAATTAAATTCTTACATATAAAAATTTAGATATTGGAAAAAAAAGAAGTTATATTATATTATAGAATTTATTTTTGTACCCCTGGCCAAAAGACACTGTAAGCAAAGTTGAAAGGCGGATTTTGTAACACATGTCACACCATACTATCAGCTATTACTGTTAGGTAAAGATGACCAGGACCCCAAAAGAGTTTTTAACAGGCTTTACTGGGGAAGCAATCCTGGGCGGGGTTCCCAGACCCAAAGGAGGCAGGTCCAGGAAGTCCGCACGCCCGGACTGCACTAGAAGTTTGTTTATATATGCACGCTGCAGGGGGGAGGGGGGGGGGAATGGCCAGGTTAGCGGAAGGGGTTTGAATAGGTTGCCGGTTTGCAGCGGCGTGGCCAGTGGGTTTATCTATGCGGCTGGGGCTAGGCTTTGGCAGCGAAGTGTGCTGTCACTGGTCCCTGGGATCCAGAAGCCTCCCTCCTTTAGGGACTCCCCCAGCCAGCGGGAGAGAGGAGGGGCAACTCGTCGTGGCAA
The DNA here is from genome assembly GCA_006410735.1 of Raphicerus campestris. Classification (NCBI taxonomy): domain Eukaryota; kingdom Metazoa; phylum Chordata; class Mammalia; order Artiodactyla; family Bovidae; genus Raphicerus; species Raphicerus campestris. Next base: position 212,969 of record SJYW01027101.1, read on the forward strand.
CCGGTGAAGTGTGCTGTCATTGGGGACCTTCTCCCCGGCGGGAGGGAGAGGAGGGGCGGTCCATCATGGTCTCCGGGTCCGACCTTACAATTACGTCATCCTTACTAACTGGGTGTGCACTCAAGCATACAAGATAAAGATTTAGCTATATCATTTTTCAACTTTTGACAAAAAAAAAAAAATGCTAGATGTTGAGCTATAGATTTTGAGCTACTTTCCTATCTCTTGAGTTCAATTTTAAGAAAAGTTTTGTTTTACAAATACACACATCAGTTCCAATGAAGCAAAAGGTAAGGTTTTTACTACTCATTTCTAATCTTCAGTGGAATTATTTTCAAAAGAACAAAAGAGACCAAGGTAAAGGCCTTTATGAAGTTCGTGTAGTCTTATGTGCTTATATATTTGTAGACATGTGTCAGGCTATAAAGAAAAAACATGTAAGCTGGAGAAAGAAAACAATACAAATTTAGAGGCAGTTCTACTCTTTAGTAATGTGTGATCTTGGGCCAACTGCTCTACTTCTCAAACCTCTGTTTTCTATCTTTAAAGTAAAAATAATAGTACCTAACTTATATGTTTTTTATATTTAGTAAGTTAGTCACACAGCATGCCTAGTACAGAATTTTAAAAACTCTGTTTTATTTCTATAACAGCTATTTGTATAAACTGCTTTTTAAAATAATTTTTAATTTATGGTTTTTGTGCCTTACTTTGATTCTTTAAGTATTTTTCTTTCAATTTTATATCTTCTTGATTTGAGACTAGCAAAAATCCATTTTATTAGTGGATCTTTGGAGATCACAGAAAAAAATGAAAGATCTACAATTACAGTCTGCTACCCTTTCCTTATAAAAAGTCATCAAAAACTCATGTTTAGTGTCATATCCAGCAAAAAAAATAACAAAAAAAAAAAAAAAAACCCACATTTTTATCCAAAAGTAGAATGCAAAATATTAACCTGGGATCACTAGATCTACAACTGCATACCAGTTGTAGTATATAGTTGACTAAAGCCAGATTATTAATTTTTTCAGATTATTAATTTTGAGTAATGAATCTAATAATGAAATAATATAAATGGTTCAAGAATGGTTAAAATATTCAAGGCAAGATCTCTCTCAGTGGGCAGTCTATTTAAAGGAATAGTAGAATATTAGCAGCCCAGGTTATTTCCCACTATGTATAAGCTATCTTGAAATTTTATTATAAATTATCTAGTTTAATTATTAACAGTTATAGTTTTTTGTATTGAAATTTTTCTTCTTCCCTATACTTTTATGTTTAGCTGTATTTGGACAGTATTTTCTTTCAAAGTACATCAGTTCAATTCAGTTCAGTCGCTCAGTCATGTCCAACTCTTTGCAACCCCATGAATCACAGCATGCCAGGCCTCCTTGTCCATCACCAACTCCCGGAGTTTACCCAAACTCATGTCCATCATCGGTGATGCCAACCAGCCATCTCATCCTCTCTCATCCCTTTCTCCTGCCCCCAATCCGTCCCAGCATCAGGGTCTTTTCTGAAGAGTGAACTCTTCACATGAGGTGGCCAAAGTATTGGAGTTTTAGCTTTAGCATCAGACCTTCCAATGAACACCCAGGATTGATCTCCTTTAGGTTGGACATAGTCAATGATAATAACATTTTAGGAAAACTTTTCATATTGAACTTCTTTCATTCTACTCACATTTAAATTCTTTTCATAATGAAAGGATAAATTTTCTTTTTCTCTTTCCTGAGACTGGTAAATAGTGACAAGAGCAACAACAGCAATTCCATACAGAATTCCTGCTGGATTTCTCTGACAGTGGCGTCACAAACTATTAAATGAAGTTGAAATTATCAACAAGTTCTCTTTATTTCTTACAATCCAAGTTAAATTACAGCCAGTTTCTATCAGTTTGACCACCTTACCCTCCTTATTTACCATCCAAACAGCTACCACCTTAATCAGAGCCCTCATCATTTTTACCCTAGGCAATACCACTTCCCTAGGACTCTCTCTCCACAGGTCACTTACATCCCCAAAATACATATCTATTAATGTGACTCTCTAATTTTAAAATCCGATTTTAACTTTGTATACTTACAATTTTGACATTGTTTTGTTTACATAGATAGTTGTAGGACCAGAACTTTCAGCTTTGAATATTATTGACTCTAGATAAGTGTGAGGAATGTGGGATGAAATTAGGATTTTTTTATGGGAAGAGGAAATCACAGAACAATGATGTAGGTCTTTCAGTTGAATTACTAACTTAAGTTTCTTACTGGTCAGAGGATTAGAACAGGGAGGGCACAATTGTAGGATCTATGATCACACAAATTTTTTCAGTAAGGGCAAAAATTTTGAAACTGTACCATGTGCTATTTCCAAGAGCAATCTCTAAGCAGCACACAGAATAAAACAGATCAAAGAAATAATTACATCTTCACAGAAATATTTTGGAGGGCTTAAGTTACTACAATAAGCAACAAAAATAAAGTCCTTTTGCAAGCAGAAGAGTCACATGCCTTTTTCATTGATTTTGTCACTTCATCATGCACAGTAAATCTATGTCAACATGAGTGGAGAATCTCAAAGGGGAAAAAATGCACAAGTCAAGGCCATAAAAGCACAAAGTATACTTAGTAATTTGTCTACTGTAGTCATAATGAGAGGGTTTGTCTTTTAGGATAGGATCCACAACCCACTGTATCTAAAGAGATGTTAAAGATCATTTTACTAATTTAACATGGTTCTCTCTCAGTTAATATCAATTTTTTTTTTAGATAGAGAAAAAAATATAGCAATGTATGGTAGTCTTCTAATTGGACATTATTTTCATAANAACCACTAGCACAAAGTGCGCTAAAGAAGAAGGGCTTCTTGGAAGAGATTGTTAAGAAAATGATAAGATACAGATTCACAGAGGCGTGGTAAAAGGATATTCACATGTGGGGACAGTACGAGCCAGAGTTAAGCAAGTCATGTTTCATTCACCCCACTGAGATTCTTCAGTTCTTCACAGTGTTTTTAAGAATTGGATGACATGCACATATAAGATATATATATACATATAGTATAGTAAGTACACGAAAACCCCACAATCTCTAAAACGTTAATATTATATAATAAAAAATTTGGTCTTCTATTCCCTTTTACCTGAGAGAGGGATCCTAAATCTTTAAAATTTCCCATTGATAGGAGAGTCTTTGTTTTTCACTGCAAGCATCTCAAAGGACACAAGTTTAGGTTAATGAAGTGACTTTCATGATGGGCTCCTAGACAGTTTCAAGATGGGAGTTGGTTGTACCAGAAGGACTAGCCAGATGAGTAGAAGGTTGGGACTGAGCTCCAATTACTAGCCTACCCTCACGGAGGGGATAGGGGCTGGAGACTGAATTTAATCAAGTGACCAATGATTCAATCAGTCATGTCTACCTAACAAAATTCTAGTAAAAACTCTAGATGATAATAAAGCTTGGGTGAGGGTCTTAGCTAGTNCTGGAGACTGAATTTAATCAAGTGACCAATGATTCAATCAGTCATGTCTACCTAACAAAATTCTAGTAAAAACTCTAGATGATAATAAAGCTTGGGTGAGGGTCTTAGCTAGTGATACAGATTTACTGGGAGACTGAAGGGTCCTGGGGACACAGAGGCTTCACATCTGAGACTTTCCCAGACACCTCCCTATGTATCTCTTCCTTTGGTTTAAATGTATCCTTTTTAATTAAAGTACAATCATACTAAGGGCTTCCCTGGTGGCTCAGAGGTTAAATCGTCTGTATGGAATGCAGGAGACCTGGGTTTGACCCCTGGGTTGGGAAGATCCTCTGGAGAAGGAAATGGTAATCCACTCCAGTACCCTTGCCTGGAGAATCCCATGGAGGGAGGAGCCTGGTAGACTACAATCCATGGGGTCGCAAAGAGTCGGACACGACTGAGTGACTTTACTTTCACTTTCACAATCATAAGTATAGGACTTTCCTGAGTTCCATGAATTATTAAAGCTAAGGGGTAGTGGGAACCCTTGGTTATGTAGCCAGTTGTTCAGAAGCAAAGGTGACCTGTACACTCTAGAGTGTAAGGCTGGTGTCCAAAGTGACGTGAGTATTGTGGAGGAGAATACCCTCAACCTGAGATGTCAATGCTAATTTTAGATAATTATTGTGAAAATTACATTGCATTTGATAGAAAAACTTGATTCTCCATGAGCGTAAATTTTTTTTCTTAATCTGGCTATAAGAATTTTAATAATATTCCCATTTCTCAGACTGTTAATCAGCCAAAGTGAAAGAAAGAAAGTGAAGTCGCTTAGTCGTATTTAACTCTTTGCAACCCCATGGACTGTAGCCTACCAGGCTCCTTTGTCAATGGAATTTTCCAGGCAAGAATACTGGAGTGGGTTGATATTTCCTTCTCCAGGAGGTCTTCCTGACCCAGGAATTGAACCCAGGTCTCCCTCATTGTAGGCAGGCGCTTTACCATTTGAGCCACAAGGGAAGCCCAAACCCATATAAAATTTCATCACTAGTAAAATAATGTTATATTTGTAAACTGAAGTTTAACCACAAGTAGATTCAACTTAGATTCAGAAGCAGATAAAATAAGTACAATATACTCCTGGGATCATCTAAATGATATTCAACAATGGAAGTTCTAACTCTATAAAGGCTCTATATGAACTCTTTATAAAAGCATAAATTCTCCCTGAAAAGCAATTTCTTCTCAGCAGTTGTAGAAATTGAAGAATAATATCACCTAAATGATTCCTACCTGTACTGAACTATAGAAAAGATTAGAGAAATTTGAAGTTATATGCAGTATACTATTCTTGCTTTTTATATTTTAATGCAAAACTTTAACATTTATTTGTATATCTCCTGTACTCAAACAATAATTGTAAGATCAAACCTTGGAGAAAAGAGAAGAAAAGCTTTAAAAGGACATCAATTGACTATAAAACTATTTTTTATTCTTCAAGTTTGCTTATTTCAGGAAAGTAACTGTAAATAGTTCTCTGAGATAGTAAAATTCAGAAATTGGCCTGAATCTTCTAAAGAGGGAAAGTTTTCATGTTCACATCAAAAAGTTCCTTCTGTTCTCTATTCTTGAAAGCACTGAAATTGCTCCTAAAAAAAAAAAAAAAAAAAAAAAACTCACTTTTTTGGTTTTGCTTTGTAAAATGCCAAAGTTGAGAAATATCTAGTTCAAAACATAATTATGGAGTTAAACTATAACATGACAGAGATCGTAGATATGCATGTTGAGATCAAGGCTGAATTTTTTAATCCTTAGAAAAAAATCCCCTAAGGGAAATGAGTCAAGGAATATAATAGCCATTTCCCATTTAATGATGTGTAGTGTTTATTTTAAACAGAGTGAAAATAGATACAGAACAAGCAAATCTTCAAAACATTTTAAGTCCTCTATAAACTAGTAGAATTTTCCTATGGTGATGCAAAGAAATCAAATGATTGGAACTGAGCTGGGGTCCTCTGTAGGAGAACATTGTTCTTATTAACAGCTAATGTGCAAAGCTGGTTCTGTAGAATGAAAAGGGGGCAGGACCAGGACTTCCTCCTCAGCAGTTTCAGTAGCCAGAGACAAATTATTGCTCCTTTCACTTAATGACTTCTGTGAGTCTTCAGATGTACAAACCATGCCCACTGACCCCATAATCTCAATTATTATGACAGAGACTTTGTCTTATCTCTATATTTCATAACAATAAAAATTAAGACAATTGATATTTGTTAAGTGTCCAAAACTGTATGATCAGCATGTTTATACCTTATTTCATCTAATCTTGATAATAGATCTACTAGGTAAGCAGCACTAGTTCTATTTCCAACCATCATAATTGAGGAAAGATATTAAGTTACTTGCCCAAGATTGTTTAGCATTAATGGCCTAGCAACTTGTAAGTAGTAGAGCAAGGATTTGAACCTAGGTCTGTCTGATTGGGGATTCCCAGGAGACTCAGTGGGTAAAGAATCTGCCTACAATGAAAGAGATTCAAGACTCACAGGTTCGATTCCCAGTCAGGGAGATTCAATGGAGGAAGGCATGGCAACCCTCTCCAGTATTCTTGCCTGGAGAATTCTATGAACAAAGGATCCTGCAGACTACAGTCCATAGTGTCACAGACCACTGGACACGATTGAAGCTACTGAGCACCCGCACATGCACTGTGTGTTTTAAAGTCCCAAAGCTTAGTTACTATAAGAGATAGAAAAGAATGGCCCTGTGAGGGAAAAGTAGTGGTAACGAATATCTAACAATTATTACTTAGAAGTAGTCTTAATAAGCTTGTAGCTATATTGTCTGCCAAAGACCAACACCAAGAAATTTGGTGACCAAAATGTAGTTCTGAGAGGTCAGTAGAGATTATACACAATTGTATATGCTCTGTGAATATACAAAAATCAAGGGAAGAAATAGATAAATGTTAAAACAGAATGGTTTTTAAAGTAGAATCTAGAGTTATTCAGATCAGAATTTAAACCCCAATTCTGTGCATGTTTAGTATTATCTGGTGTCCTCAAACCTTAAATAGAAATGATATTTATTCTTGTCTTACTCAGTTTGGGCTGCTGTAATAAATAACCATAGACTGGGTGGCTTAAACAGCAAAGATTTATTTCTCATTGTTCTACAGCCCGGAAGCACACGTTCCAGGTGTCGGTATAATTAAGTCCTATTGAGGGCCTCTTTCTGGGTTGCAGACTGACGACTTTCCCTGGTCTACACATATGATGATAAAAGGGCAAACTATCTTTTTAGCCTCTTCATATAAGTGGACTAATACTATTCATGAGGTCTCCATCGTCTTCAGAGGATGAGATGGGTAGATGGCATCACTGGCTCAAAGGACATGAATTTGAGCAAACTGGGAGATAGTTAAGAACCTGGCATGCTGGAGTTCATGAGGTCACAAGTCGGACAAAACTTAGGACCTGAACAACAAAAACATTCCCCCTCATAGTGTAATTATCTCCTAAGAGCCTGGTCTCCAAACACCATCACACTGGGGATTCTATTTGACATAAGAACTTTAGGAATCACAAACATTCAGTCCAGAGCAGTATTCTCCCCACAAGCTGATCTTAAGGATCAAATGACATGGTACATATGAGGTGCAATGTCTGATATACATAATGGAATCAATCAGTTCAGTTCAGTTGCTCATTCGTGTCTGACTTTTTGCAACCCCATGGACTGCAGCACGTCAGACCTCCCTGGCCATCACCTACTCCAGGAGTTCATTCAAACTCATCCCCATTGAGTCAGTGATACCATCCAAACATCTCATCTTCTGTCATCCCCTTCTCCAGGAGTTCATTCAAACTCATCCCCATTGAGTCAGTGATACCATCCAAACATCTCATCTTCTGTCATCCCCTTCTCCCACCTTCAATTTTTCCCAGTATCAGGATCTTTTCAGATGAGTCAGCTCTTTGCATCAGGTAGCCAAAGTATTGGAGTTTCAGCTTCAGCATCAGTCCTTCCAATAAATATTCAGGACTGATTTCCTTAAGGATGGACTCGCTGGGTTTCCTTGCAGTCCAAGGGACTCTCAAGAGTCTTCTCCAAAATCACAGTTCAAAAGCATCAATTCTTCGGTGCTCAGTTTTCTTTATAATTCAACTCTCACATCCATATATGACCACTGGAAAAACCATAGCCATGACTAGATGGACCTTTGTTGGCAAAGTAATGTCTCTGCTTTTTAATATGCTGTCTAGGTTGATCATAACTTTCCTTCCAAGGAATAAGTGTCTTTTAATTTCATGACTGCAGTAACCATCTGCAGTGATTTTGGAGCCCCCCAAAATAAAGCCAGCCACTGTTTCTGTTGTTTCCCCATCTATTTCCCATGAAGTGATGGGACCAGATGCCGTGATTTTTGTTTTCTAAATGTTGAGGTTAAGCCAACTTTTTCACTCTCTTTCACTTTAATCATGAGGCTCTTTAGTTCTTCTTTGCTTTTGGCCATAAGGGTGGTATCATCTGCATATATGAGGTTATTGATATTTCTCCTGGCAATCTTGATTTCAGCTTCTGCTTCTTCCAGCCCAGCGTTTCTCATGATGTACTCCGCATAGAAGTTAAATAAGCGGGGTGACAATGTACAGTCTTGACGTACTCCTTTTCCTATTTGGAACCAGTCTGTTGTTCCATGTCCAGTTCTAACTATTGCTTCCTGACCTGCATACAGATTTCTCAGGAGACAGATCAGGTGGTCTGGTATTCTCATCTCTTTCAGAATTTGCCACAGTTTATTGTGATCCACACAGTCAAAGGCTTTGGCATAGTCAATAAAGCAGAAATAGATGTTTTTCTGGAACTCTCTTGCTTTTTCCATGATCCAGCA
>SJYW01027101.1:222149-233707 GCA_006410735.1 Raphicerus campestris
CCTCCTGAGAAATCTGTATTTAGATCAAGAAGCAACAGTTAAAACTCAACATGGAGCAATGGACTGGGTCCAAATTGGCAAAGGCTGTATATTGTCATCCTGCTTATTTAACGTATATGAAGAGTACATCATGGAAAATGCTGGGCTGGATGAAGCACAAGTTAGAATCAAGATTTCCAGGAGAAATATCAATAACCTCAGATATGCAGATGAAACCACCCTTATGGCAGAAAGCAAAGAACTAAAGAACCTTTTGATGAAAGTGAAAGAGGAGAAAATTCAACATTCAACAAAACTAAGATCATGGCATCTGATCCCATCACTTCATGGCAAATAGATGGGGAAACTATGGAAATATCAAGAGACCTTATTTTCTTGGGCTCCAGAATCATTGCAGATGGTGACTGCAGGTTTGAAATTAAAAGATGCTTGTTCCTTGGAAGAAAAGCTATGACCAACTTAGCCAGCATATTAAAAAGGTGAGACATTACTTTGCTGACAAAGGTGCATCTAGTGAAAGTTAGACCGGTTTTTCCCGTTGTCGTGTATGGATGTGAGAGTTGGACTATAAAGAAAGCTGAGTGCCAAAGAATTGATGCTTTTGAAATGTGGTGTGGAGAAGACTCTTGAGAGTTCCTTAGACTGCAAGGAGATCAAACCAGTCAATCTTAAAGGAAATCAACCCTGAATAATCAAATCAAGGACTGACGCTGAAGCTGAAACTCCAATACTTTGGCCACTGGATGTGAAGAACTGACTCATTAGAAAAGACCCTGTTGCTGGGAAAGGTCAAAGGCAAGGGGAAAAGGGGATGACAGAGGATGAGATGGTTGGATGGCATCACTGACTGGATGGACGTTGAGTTTGAGCAAGCTCCAGGAGTTGGTGATGGACAGGGAAGCCTGGCATGCTATAGTCCATGGGGTCGCAAAGTCAGATACAATTGAGCAACTGAACTGAACTAACAGTTCAGTTTCATTGCTGTTATGATTTTAATTATTGTAAGTACTATACTTCGCATCAGAGAAGGCAATGCCACCCCACTCCAGTACTCTTGCCTGGAAAAATCCCATGGATGGAGGAGCCCGGTAGGCTGCAGTCCATGGGGTAACGAAGAGTCGGACACTACTGAGCGACTTCACTTTCACTTTTCACTTTCATGCATTGGAGAAGGAAATGGCAACCCACTCCAGTGTTCTTGCCTGGAGAATCCCAGGGACGGGGGAGCCTGGTGGGCTGATGTCTGTGGGGTCGCAGAGTCGGACATGACTGAAGCGACTTAGCATACTTCCAATACGGGAACTTACGTACTTCTAAAAAATATTATTGCTGTTATAATTTTAAGTATTGTAGGTACACTCGCACGCACTACACTTTAGCATACAGGAACTCAACAGGGCCTGTAGCACTAAGATTAACTCCATACTACTGCTTACTGTTGCATGATCAGGCATGCAACAGTAATTGATTTGAGCCCAGACCACTCAGCTAGATAGAACTACTGGGTACTTCAGCCTAAAAGCAGCATTATTCCACACTAATGACAGAATCAAAATTTGCCCAGTTTAAGAATGATAAATCTTTTGTGATTTTCAGTAAAATATCACATGAGTCTATCTTCAAAGTAAAGGTTCTTTCTAAGTTATGTATACTTGGTTCAAACTGATTAATTTGCCGCAGGTTAAGGATAAATCAATGTTTAGTTTAGAAAAAAGAAATCGGTCTCCTGAATCACCTATTATTTCCTAATAATTTTAATTATAAGACACTGGTCAAAATTTAATGTGTTAATAGCATTTAAAGAAGTAGTCTTTGTCATTGCACAGATTCTTACTAATAACCAAAATGAATGCTTTGAAACAAGCATGCACCTTTTCCATCCACTTGAATACCATTTCATGTGGCCAAGAGCAGTTTTCTGAAGAATATCAGGAGAATCTAGACAAATGAGTCTAGCAAAAATGGTATACTAGCAAAAATGTTATGCTAGTAAAAGTGGGGGAAAATCATATCATACCATGTACACTTACAGTTAACATTAATAAATGTTATTTTCCCCCAAGAAAAAGAGAATTATGTTCCTTATTAATAAAAAAACAACATCAGAAAAAACTTTAAAAAATTTTTATGGTAGTATAGGTGATTTACAATATTATGCTAGTTCTAGGAGTATAGAAAAGTGAATATTTTAAACTGGAATAGAATGATCTGATAAAGGATAGGCATAGGATGTAGAATCTAGTTGTGTGCTCCTGCTAAGGAAAGCAAAAAGGACAGATGCCTTGAAATGAGAGGAAATTGAGAGTAGTTTTGATTGTAAATTTTAATTTTGTCAGTGTAACCCAATGTTAAATCAGTTTTAGAAACTAAATGGACCCATTTAGCTCTGTATAGCTCTGGGTGGCAAGTTACTTATATCACTATGAGAGACCTGTCTTATATCCAATAACTTTTATAGAGAATAAGGACATTTTTAAATAAAAGCTCTATTAAAAATAATTGGTCAAAATTTAAAATAAATTGTCCAGAGCTTTAAATACACCTTTAGCAAATCAGAAGAAAGATACAATTGGTAATTCAATAAAATTTCTTTGGCAATATTTCAAAGAAATAAAGAAGCATAATGTCAACATTTTCTCAGGCCTCAGGAGTCTTGGTGAATATTCTATAGACAATGGCATTTCAACATTATCACCAGTCACAATCATACCAGATGTTATACTTCCAACCTTTATTCTGTATTCTCATAGTGAAAAGAAAGGGGAAAAAATTATCTTTGTATTTATAGCAATAGCAATAGGTCTATTTTATAGACCATCAGTTCAAAGATGGTAGGCTCAATAGTTTTGCCTTGAACAGAATCGTATTATAATGGCAAATAAATGCAGTGTAGATTTTTGATATCCTGTTTTCTCAAAACTGAGCTAAACTTGAATTTTACTCCATTCACTGTCTTTCAGAGGAAAACTGAAAGAGATATAACCTCTGCAGTAGTTAGTGGCAACTTTCTATGAGATTGGAAATGTATTCACCGTGAAAATATTGAGTCACTAAGCCTTCAGACTGCATTCCAAAAGTCTACTAGGGACATTTCAATCAAGGGTGTGAGAATGTGACAGCTAGGCCATTTGGGCTAAAAAGCCTTGTGCAGAATTATGTTGGTGAATCTAGTGCCCTCCAAATGACCTCATGTGTGGCCGTGTTATTAAGTCATGGAGAAACCTATTCATAAGTTGAATATTTTTTCCAAAAAATGAGAGAAAAGAAAGAGTCTTGAATTCCCAGTAAGAATGCTAAATTACCCCATCTCCCAATGGAATGATTCACTTTCATTTCCAATAGCAGTAAACCCTATTGACCCCCGTGCTGTTATCCTTCTCACTGCTCATGCAGTACTTTCTTTAATCTCTTGGATCAAAGATTGGTCAATAAAAATCATCTCTGCTTTTGTGGGGAGCAAACAAACCACACTCAGTCTTATGATAATTGTAAGTTTTCACAAAATTCTAAGACAGAAATTCCCATGTGTTGTCATTAAACTGGCAAAGGAAAAATACTTGTCTTCTATTTGGTATATAAGCCCCACATAAAATGCACTAGGGTTTCCAAGTAAGGTACATATTACTCCTCTTGGGGAGTTTTTGTTCTATTTTCCCCCCTCTTCCTAAAATTTTAAATGAATTTTGAATCAGTGAAAGATCTCTTACCAATGACCCTGAACACTGAAGTCCAATTTTTCTACAGAAAAAAATTATATGGAGGTGTCATTTTGAAAAAAGAACATCAATATAAATGACAGCCTCAATATGAACTGCCCTTTGCAATAAAGGAAACATGCCTCAATCCCAAACGAAAAAGACAACTTCTCTGGTGAAAGAGTAGGCCAGTTGTTTTCTCCATTAAAGTTTGGTCGCTTTGCTAAATAGTAGCAAGTTTCAGGAGAAGACAGGAATAATATCTAATTTTTGTTAGGTTTGTGATTAGTCAATTGAAACTAGACTCAGTTCATTTATTTACTTAAAAATATATCATTTAACAGTCACTCGTAGGATATTCATTTAAGGCTGTAATAAATTATTTTGAAGTTGACAAATTGCTAATTATTAGGGTACAATTTGCCATTCCAATTCCAATAAGTTTTTAAATTTTTATTTTAATTTCATAATTGCTGATCATAAGAATACACACTGCCTTCTGAACTGTTTCTTCCATCCTTACTCCTTATTTAAATTAAAAAGCAATGGAAATTAACACTTTGCAAAAGTGAACTCTGGGGGGGGGGGGCGGTATTCTGATAATTTTGCCATAAAAGGAAAATAAAGATAAATTACAATGATATGGGGTGAAATGCTATGGGGAATTGGCTATTCTATATATTACTAGGTATTTTATGTAATGCACTAGGAGAAAAGAAGCAACTAAAACTATGAAACTCTCTAAGGACTATGAAATACAAAATAGAAAAACTGATTGCCAGGAAGACAGAACACACTCTACAATGAGGTTTGCATTCTGACATATTTTTTTCATTATTTTGGCATTAATATGGATGTTGTTATTGTTGTTGAGTAACTAAGTTGTGTCCAACTCTTTTGCAACCCTATGGACTGTAGCCCATCAGGCTCCTCTGTCCATGGGATTTCCCAGCCAATAATACTGGAGTGGGTTGCTATTTCCTTCTCCAAGGATCTTGCTGACCCAGGGATTAAACTCACATCTCCTGCTTGGCAGGTGAATTCTTTACCACTGAGCCACCTGAGAAGCCCAATATAAATGTTACTGCAAATATTTTCTGCATAAGCATGTGTTTAATAACTTTTTGGTGTCATACAAAATTATAATATTCACCTATCTCATCTCTTATAAGCCATATACTTTAAAATCATTAGAGGAATAGATTAGATGAATCTAAGAATTATTGTTACTGCTAATTTGAGAAAATAATTCAATGAAATTTTACCATTTTTAAAAGCCAGTTATCATTGGTTAAAAAAAAAAAAGATAATTCAGAGCATTGGCTTTAGAGTTAGAGATATTTGGACTAAAATTCCAGAATCATGACTTATCCTTACTGAGTTCTTATAATCATTGAGTTTTAGTTTTTTCTTTCATAAAATTAGAATTCAAAAAATATGCATCATCATTTTGTGGTTAAGATTAAATATGAATAGTACATATAAGGGGTTTCCCTGGTGGCTCAGTGGTAAAGAATCTGCCTGCAATGCAGGAGACCTGGATTCCATCCCTGGATTGGAAAGATCCCCTGAAGGAAGGCATGGCAACCCACTCTAGTACCTTGCCTAAAGAATCTGTGCACAGTTCTGGAGATCTGGGTTCGAACCCCTGGCTGGGAAGATCCCTTGAAGCAGGGAATGGCAACCACTCCAGTATTCTTGTCTGGAGAATACCATGGACAGAAGAGCCTGGCAGGCTATAGCCCATAGCATCACACCGAGTTGGACCTGACTGCAGTGATTAAGCAGAAGCAGCAAAGGCACATATGAAATGCCTGGTACCACTCTCGGCTACACTCAGGACTCTAAATAGCTAGTTTATGAGTACTTAGTGCTGGTAGGCTGTGTTCTGAGTACTTTTCTTATATAAAATTATTTAAGGTGAAGGTGAAGTCGCTCAGTCGTGTCCGACTGTTTGCGACCCCGTGGACTGTAACCTACTAGGCTTCTCCATCCATGAGATTCTCCAGGCAATAATACTGGAGTGGATTGCCATTTCCTTCTCCAGGGGAACTTCCTTACCCAGGGATCGAACCTGGGTCTGCCACATTGGAGGCAGACTATTTTAATCTAAAAGTGAACAGTATGATAAACACGGTCACAGACAAGGAAACAGAGAAATTTGGTAGTCTGCCTATTCTGAGTGGCATAGGCAGAATTTAAGCCCAGGTGGTCTAATTTAAGAGATTGAATTTTGGGGTTCCACACTGTCGGGGGAGTGTGTAATTTCCTCAATTCTGTCTCCTTGCAGCAAAAATTTGTAACAGTGGACCAGAGTTACAGCTTGGTTACAGCTCAGTTTAAGCAGCAGACCAGTGATAGAGTTCAGTTACAGCTCAGTTTAAATGGCAGACCAGTGTTACAGGTTGGTTACATTTCAATTTTATTTAGCAAGCAAAGGAAAATACATCCTCGGGGTCTTAGGGCAGGCTGGCCAAAAGAAAAGGCGAGCTGCTCAATTTTGGCTCTTCTTTTTATATATTTTTCCCCTCCCCCTGAGTNCAATAAGTTTTTAAATTTTTATTTTAATTTCATAATTGCTGATCATAAGAATACACACTGCCTTCTGAACTGTTTCTTCCATCCTTACTCCTTATTTAAATTAAAAAGCAATGGAAATTAACACTTTGCAAAAGTGAACTCTGTGGGGGGGGGGCGGTATTCTGATAATTTTGCCATAAAAGGAAAATAAAGATAAATTACAATGATATGGGGTGAAATACTATGGGGAATTGGCTATTCTATATATTACTAGGTATTTTATGTAATGCACTAGGAGAAAAGAAGCAACTAAAACTATGAAACTCTCTAAGAACTATGAAATACAAAATAGAAAAACTGATTGCCAGGAAGACAGAACACACTCTACAATGAGGTTTGCATTCTGACATATTTTTTTCATTATTTTGGCATTAATATGGATGTTGTTATTGTTGTTGAGTAACTAAGTTGTGTCCAACTCTTTTGCAACCCTATGGACTGTAGCCCATCAGGCTCCTCTGTCCATGGGATTTCCCAGCCAATAATACTGGAGTGGGTTGCTATTTCCTTCTCCAAGGATCTTGCTGACCCAGGGATTAAACTCACATCTCCTGCTTGGCAGGTGAATTCTTTACCACTGAGCCACCTGAGAAGCCCAATATAAATGTTACTGCAAATATTTTCTGCATAAGCATGTGTTTAATAACTTTTTGGTGTCATACAAAATTATAATATTCACCTATCTCATCTTTTATAAGCCATATACTTTAAAATCATTAGAGGAATAGATTAGATGAATCTAAGAATTATTGTTACTGCTAATTTGAGAAAATAATTCAATGAAATTTTACCATTTTTAAAAGCCAGTTATCATTGGTTAAAAAAAAAAAAAAGATAATTCAGAGCATTGGCTTTAGAGTTAGAGATATTTGGACTAAAATTCCAGAATCATGACTTATCCTTACTGAGTTCTTATAATCATTGAGTTTTAGTTTTTTCTTTCATAAAATTAGAATTCAAAAAATATGCATCATCATTTTGTGGTTAAGATTAAATATGAATAGTACATATAAGGGGTTTCCCTGGTGGCTCAGTGGTAAAGAATCTGCCTGCAATGCAGGAGACCTGGATTCCATCCCTGGATTGGAAAGATCCCCTGAAGGAAGGCATGGCAACCCACTCTAGTACCTTGCCTAAAGAATCTGTGCACAGTTCTGGAGATCTGGGTTCGAACCCCTGGTTGGGAAGATCCCTTGAAGCAGGGAATGGCAACCACTCCAGTATTCTTGTCTGGAGAATACCATGGACAGAAGAGCCTGGCAGGCTATAGCCCATAGCATCACACCGAGTTGGACCTGACTGCAGTGATTAAGCAGAAGCAGCAAAGGCACATATGAAATGCCTGGTACCACTCTCGGCTACACTCAGGACTCTAAATAGCTAGTTTATGAGTACTTAGTGCTGGTAGGCTGTGTTCTGAGTACTTTTCTTATATAAGATTATTTAAGGTGAAGGTGAAGTCACTCAGTCGTGTCCGACTGTTTGCGACCCCGTGGACTGTAACCTACTAGGCTTCTCCATCCATGAGATTCTCCAGGCAATAATACTGGAGTGGATTGCCATTTCCTTCTCCAGGGGAACTTCCTTACCCAGGGATCGAACCTGGGTCTGCCACATTGGAGGCAGACTATTTTAATCTAAAAGTTAACAGTATGATAAACACGTTCACAGACAAGGAAACAGAGAAATTTGGTAGTCTGCCTATTCTGAGTGGCATAGGCAGAATTTAAGCCCAGGTGGTTTAATTTAAGAGATTGAATTTTGGGGTTCCACACTGTCAGGGGAGTGTGTAATTTCCTCAATTCTGTCTCCTTGCAGCAAAAATTTGTAACAGTGGACCAGAGTTACAGCTTGGTTACAGCTCAGTTTAAGCAGCAGACCAGTGATAGAGTTCAGTNTTGAATTTTGGGGTTCCACACTGTCGGGGGAGTGTGTAATTTCCTCAATTCTGTCTCCTTGCAGCAAAAATTTGTAACAGTGGACCAGAGTTACAGCTTGGTTACAGCTCAGTTTAAGCAGCAGACCAGTGATAGAGTTCAGTTACAGCTCAGTTTAAATGGCAGACCAGTGTTACAGGTTGGTTACATTTCAATTTTATTTAGCAAGCAAAGGAAAATACATCCTCGGGGTCTTAGGGCAGGCTGGCCAAAAGAAAAGGCGAGCTGCTCATTTTGGCTCTTCTTTTTATATATTTTTCCCCTCCCCCTGAGTCTCTCCTATGTACTTTGAGCTAGCCAGGAGGACTGTTTGTTTCACCTAAGGTTCCCGGGCCGGTCCTCAAACCTTCTTTTGTTCCATTTTTGTGGGCTTCTCCCTTCTTTGTCTTTTAGCCACTGCCATTTTGGACTCATGTTTCCTATTCTAACTGCCTAACATTTTCCCCCTCAAGAGAGAGGAGGCTCAGTTCTTTGAGAGTAGGGGCATTGAGGTCTCTCTGGCTACTTCTTGCTGAGCTGGGATGGAGAGGGGCATTGGGCCTCCCCTTCTTGCTAGTCTCAAGCCTCGGATTCCTTATAATGGAGTACATCTAAGGGTAAGTGGTATTTTCCATAGTTGGGTGTAGTTCTATATGTCCTTGCTGAACTGGCACTGCATATTGTAGCTTGTTGACAGTGTATTGAGTGTCTTCTCATTTTCTTCCATGGCTTGACTCGTAAGTAGTGAATCCAGGAGTGGTACCCTGGTACCTTGATTGGTGGCAAAGGTTTAGCCTTTATGGTCTCAAAATTGGAGATTACTGCGTATCTGGCTCTTCTTTTTCCATCCAAGACAAAGTTACTTCCATCAGTGTACCAGATTTCTTCAGGATTGGTCAGAGGTTCTTCTGACAATCCCTCCTGGGGTTTTGTCCAGTGGTCCTAGGTTTCTAGGCAAGAGTGAAAGAGGAGAGAGCCCTTGGAGGGGGGGAGGGTTAGCAGGAGGGTAGCTGGGTTAAGAACCTCACAAGAGGATGTAGTCAAGCTTGGATTTTCCATCCTGAGGATCCTTTGATCAGATGTCCNTCCTCAAGGTGTGAGGGCAGGCTAACCCAAAAGAAGAGGTGAGTAGCTCAATTTTGGCTCTTCTTTTTGTGTGTGTGTGTTTTTTTTTTTTCTCTCCTCTCCTTGATCCTGCCCTATGTAAACTGGGTTAGCCAGGAGGGCTGTTTGTTTCACCTGAGGTTCCCAATCCAGTCCTCAGACCTTCCTTTGTTCCATTTTGGTGGGCTTCTCCTTAGCTGTCTTTAGCCGCCACCATTTTGGACTCCTTTTTCCTAACCTAACTAACTAAAGCAACAGGATACTGCCTCTCTAGTTAATAATAACTACTAACTTAAAGTCTGTTTATGTTAATGTGTACAGCATTATCTTGTATTGAAAGTACTTGAGGTTTGCATTCTTTTAACTTGGGATCAAAGCCTGGCTTTGGTGCTCAAGGGAAGTATCAACTTGGGTAGTCCATAGGGTGTGTCTAACTTTCTTCACTAGCAATATGAGCAGCAAACTCTCAGTGCTCAGAGAAGATCACAAAAGATGATAGGTATATATATGGTAAGTACAGAAAATTTTAGTGTACCATTTTGTATCCTGGGGGAAAATATTCTACTTTAACCCTGTGATCCCAGTGCTTCCCAAATNGTGTGTCTAACTTTCTTCACTAGCAATATGAGCAGCAAACTCTCAGTGCTCAGAGAAGATCACAAAAGATGATAGGTATACATATGGTAAGTACAGAAAATTTTAGTGTCCCATTTTGTATCCTGGGGGAAAATATTCTACTTTAACCCTGTGATCCCAGTGCTTCCCAAATTCAGACTTCTAAGGACCCTTATTAATAGGGAGAAAGGAACTCGAACTCCCTCAACCACAAACAACTGGAATTTCTTGTGTGTACTTAATTTTCATGTTCAAAATAAGAATACTTTCAATAAAGGATCCCAGAGCTGAAAATATTTAAAACCTCTGAATTCAGTAGTCTATACCTACCAGCCAAAATTCAATTATTCTATCAACATTACCACTTATATCACATGCTAAAGAGATTTGGGATTGCTAATTAATTCAAATGTAAATACTTTTTAAAGAACTATATCTCAAACAGTATGTTTCTAAATTTGGGAAAAGTTTAGTTAAGCCATTAACAAAATGCCATGATGTTTAGGAGAAAAGAAATAGGAAGCAAGCACTGGAGATTATTTTTCTATCACTAACCTGACTTGATTGTATGTGTACAAATTAACATCATAATTCAATCCTTATGAGTGATACTATACTAATCCATAACGCAAATACCTCAGAGTTAACATTAGTGAAGGAATAAATTCTACATCCATGCATTTATTTATTCATTCAAAATTACTAAGACATTAAATTACTAAGACATTTATTAAAACTATTGCAGCAGCCATTATAGAAGAAACAATATATTCTATATAGAAAACTAAAAATACAGAAGAGCATAGATAATATTCTGGTGTCCTTCCAGACTTCCTGCTCTTTTTACATACCTTCAACTTCTTGCACAAACGAAATTACATGACTTAATTTTTAAGTAATATAATTTGACTAAAGGATAACATATACTTGGAGGTCCCAGGTGGCTCAGTTGTAATGAATCCACCTACCAATGCAAGAGACGAAAGAGACAAGGATTTAATCCCTGAGTTGGGAAGATCCCCTGAAGAAGGAAATGACAACTCACTCCAGTATTTTTGCCTGGAAAATTCCATGGACAGAGGAGCCTGGTGGGCTTCAGTGCATGGGGTTGCAGAGTTGGTCACGACTGATCATGCCCACACAGATACAATGCGTATTTATTATAACAATACTGGGATATACAGGAAATTAAAATGAAAAAATTAACTCATCCAGAATCCTAATGCAGATCATCATTAGCAATTGGTATGTTTTCTTAATTTCTCCTAAGTAGTTGAGATTACTTTGTATGTTCTGATTTTTAAGTATATTCACAACTGATCAGAGGGCTCAGATAGGAAGTTAAGACAGAATCAGTGACTGATGTCTGCCACTACATAGTCTCTGTCAAATTACAGCACAATGTCGTGTCTCACATCATTTAATATGTTTCATGTTAGTACTCAGTCATGTCTGACTCTTTGTGACCCCATAGACTATAGCCTGCCAGACTCTTGTCCATGGAATTCTCCAGGAATACTGGAGTCAGTTACTATTCTCTTCTCCAGGGGATCTTCCCGACCCAGGGATGGAACCCAGGTCTCCTGCATTGCACATAGGTTTTTTAACATCTGAGCCACCAGGGAATCCCTTAATATGTTAAAATATG
>SJYW01027101.1:234103-271210 GCA_006410735.1 Raphicerus campestris
TTGCACCCACTGCCACTCGCCTGTTCACAGAGGGTTTGAGGAAACAAGAAACGAGATTGTAAAGGAATTAAAATTTTGTTATCCATATGTTCTTCCAGCCATAGGGGTGAGGACCTCCTACCTTAACCAGAGGTCTTCTGGAATCTGAGACTGAGCCTCACAAGCTTTATGCTGAGTTTGTTTTTACTGTCCCACTTTCCAGCACACTGGGCTTTTTGTCACTTCCATTACATGCCTTTTTCTTCGTATTCAGCTTCCACCGTGTGAGCTCTCAATGAGTTGGGGTTCTGCTGTGCTTGGCCTCCACCTTGTGGGGGCTGAGCTGAGGCTGTTTTAGCCAGATTAAAATTGAGTCACAGCACCAGATATGTTGGAGGAGTGTATAATTTCCTCAGTTCTGTCTTGCTGTAGCAAAAATTTGAAAAGGCGGACCAGCGTTATAGCTTGGTTACAGCTCAGTCTAAACAGCAGATCAGTGTTACAGCTCAGTTATATTTCAGTTTTGTTTGGCAAACAAAGAAAATACATCCTCAAGGTGTGAGGGCAGGCTAACCCAAAAGAAGAGGTGAGTAGCTCAATTTTGGCTCTTCTTTTTGTGTGTGTGTGTTTTTTTTTTTTCTCTCCTCTCCTTGATCCTGCCCTATGTAAACTGGGTTAGCCAGGAGGGCTGTTTGTTTCACCTGAGGTTCCCAGTCCAGTCCTCAGACCTTCCTTTGTTCCATTTTGGTGGGCTTCTCCTTAGCTGTCTTTAGCCGCCACCATTTTGGACTCCTTTTTCCTAACCTAACTAACTAAAGCAACAGGATACTGCCTCTCTAGTTAATAATAACTACTAACTTAAAGTCTGTTTATGTTAATGTGTACAGCATTATCTTGTATTGAAAGTACTTGAGGTTTGCATTCTTTTAACTTGGGATCAAAGCCTGGCTTTGGTGCTCAAGGGAAGTATCAACTTGGGTAGTCCATAGGGTGTGTCTAACTTTCTTCACTAGCAATATGAGCAGCAAACTCTCAGTGCTCAGAGAAGATCACAAAAGATGATAGGTATATATATGGTAAGTACAGAAAATTTTAGTGTACCATTTTGTATCCTGGGGGAAAATATTCTACTTTAACCCTGTGATCCCAGTGCTTCCCAAATTCAGACTTCTAAAGACCCGTATTAATAGGTAGAAAGGAACTCGAACTCCCTCAACCACAAACAACTGGAATTTCTTGTGTGTACTTAATTTTCATGTTCAAAATAAGAATACTTTCAATAAAGGATCCCAGAGCTGAAAATATTTAAAACCTCTGAATTCAGTAGTCTATACCTACCAGCCAAAATTCAATTATTCTATCAACATTACCACTTATATCACATGCTAAAGAGATTTGGGATTGCTAATTAATTCAAATGTAAATACTTTTTAAAGAACTATATCTCAAACAGTATGTTTCTAAATTTGGGAAAAGTTTAGTTAAGCCATTAACAAAATGCCATGATGTTTAGGAGAAAAGAAATAGGAAGCAAGCACTGGAGATTATTTTTCTATCACTAACCTGACTTGATTGTATGTGTACAAATTAACATCATAATTCAATCCTTATGAGTGATACTATACTAATCCATAACGCAAATACCTCAGAGTTAACATTAGTGAAGGAATAAATTCTACATCCATGCATTTATTTATTCATTCAAAATTACTAAGACATTTATTAAAACTATTGCAGCAGCCATTATAGAAGAAATAATATATTCTATATAGAAAACTAAAAATACAGAAGAGCATAGATGATATTCTGGTGTCCTTCCAGACTTCCTGCTCTTTTTACATACCTTCAACTTCTTGCACGAACGAAATTACATGACTTAATTTTTAAGTAATATAATTTGACTAAAGGATAACATATACTTGGAGGTCCCAGGTGGCTCAGTTGTAATGAATCCACCTACCAATGCAAGAGACGAAAGAGACAAGGATTTAATCCCTGAGTTGGGAAGATCCCCTGAAGAAGGAAATGACAACTCACTCCAGTATTTTTGCCTGGAAAATTCCATGGACAGAGGAGCCTGGTGGGCTTCAGTGCATGGGGTTGCAGAGTTGGTCACGACTGATCATGCCCACACAGATACAATGCGTATTTATTATAACAATACTGGGATATACAGGAAATTAAAATGAAAAAATTAACTCATCCAGAATCCTAATGCAGATCATCATTAGCAATTGGTATATTTTCTTAATTTCTCCTAAGTAGTTGAGATTACTTTGTATGTTCTGATTTTTAAGTATATTCACAACTGATCAGAGGGCTCAGATAGGAAGTTAAGACAGAATCAGTGACTGATGTCTGCCACTACATAGTCTCTGTCAAATTACAGCACAATGTCATGTCTCACATCATTTAATATGTTTCATGTTAGTACTCAGTCATGTCTGACTCTTTGTGACCCCATAGACTATAGCCTGCCAGACTCTTGTCCATGGAATTCTCCAGGAATACTGGAGTCAGTTACTATTCTCTTCTCCAGGGGATCTTCCCGACCCAGGGATGGAACCCAGGTCTCCTGCATTGCACATAGGTTTTTTAACATCTGAGCCACCAGGGAATCCCTTAATATGTTAAAATATGTGTAATTTACTTACATGCATTAATTAAATGCATAAATTTAAAACAAAATTTTTTTTAAATAAAAAAGGTTATTTTCATGTTCTGTGCAACCCTTTTGCAGGTAAAGAGAAAAAAAGATGCTTTTTAAACCAGGTCTCCTAACTTGAAAATTGTGAGCATGAACTGAAGTAGAACACCATATATTAACTGTTTGGTTAAAAGTCTAATATTTGGTTAAAATTTCTATATTTTCAACAACTATAATCTTTCTCAACATGCTCTTTTCTCAATACTGCATGTTGGGAAAGAGTCAACATTTCAAGGGGTGCTCTGGCAAACTTTGATGAGTTCACAGTTTACCCCTAGCAGATCTTGTTCAAATGTAGATTCTCACTGAGTAGGCTTGGGCTGGGTCTGAGATCCTTCAATTCTCACAAGCTCTCCTGGGGGATGGAGATGCTGTTAGTCTCTCTCCAGCTCCTACAACTCACCAATGCAGAGGTGAGATGCCCCCTCATCCGCTGATATGGATGGTAGGTTTCTGAGCCTGGAAGTGCACTTTGAAAGAAGAAAGAGTCCACCTACTTTCTTTTAGGTGATTGAGACTGTTCTGTTTCTTGTTTTTAAATTATTTGCAAGCTAGAGATTGGTTTTGTGTTTTGATGTGCATTACTTCCTATGTCTTCATAAGCATGTTCATAGGAAACAAGGAGAGAAAGTATCAGGGACAACTAACTTTTAAGTATTTATATCAAAAGTTAGTTTTAGATCTTTAAAAATAAAAATTAAAAACAACATAATGTGACATGAGTTGTGTCAAGAGCCACAGTGAAGAAGCTGGAAAGGAGGAACTTCCCCGCAAGTTGTAAGAATAATGACTGTCCCACAGGACAGAAAACTACCTTTTTATTCCTGTTTCTTTCAATGCAAAGTGTTCAAATGATATTAACAGCCTAAACCTGTGGTGCCAACAGGTGAGTGTAGACATATCCTAGGAGAGACCGTGCCTGGGGCCAGGCACAGATGGCTGTCAGTGATCCTGTTCGGCATTAAAAACCTCCTGCAGCATGAGAAGCAGAGCAGAATATAATTTAGACCACATTGTGAACAAAATCTAGTGGGAGAGAATTTCACTTTTAAATGTTCATTTGCCAAAAACACAAATAAACAAAAACAATCTATCTACATAGCGCTGTATTCCCCCAAGGCAAATGATTACATCTACGCATCAACTGGTTTCAGAGAGAGCTCTGTGAGCCGAGATAATTAAGCACTGTCCTGCCCAGAAACAGGGGATGGGTAAAATGACCTCTTGATGTCCCAATTCTGTAATTTAGAAAACGCTACTGACTCCAGCAGAACCACAGAAGAGGTGGTAAAAGGGTTAGCAGGCACTGATAGCCAGAAGACAATACATTTTAACCCTCTGTTAGACATGCTACAAATGTTAGCAGGGAAAAACATTTTTGCTTTCAATAACTAGAAACTTCCAAATTCCCATGGCCCTTTAATCCTAGTGAGAATCATCATTTAACTTCATACAGGCATTAGGACATTCATTCCCCAGGGACTTTCAGAACCTTTATGGGTAACTGCACTGTTTGGTAACAAGCCTAGATTTTTTTTTTTTTTTTGACATGTGGTTTTTGCAGGAAAGGTACAGAATCCAAGATCTTAAAAGATACAGATTTAAAGATCTTGAGAGATCACCTTGCCTTAATGATTCCAGACATATCAATTGAGGCTAATTTTGAATAATTTTTAGTTACACAGAATAGTACTGGCTGAGAAATTTTTATTTTGAAAATACATGTTGTAAAATTAAAAGATGCTCAACATCATTAATCACCAGGGAAATGCAAATTAAAACCACAATGAGATATCATCTCATACCTGTCAGAATGGCTATCATCAAAAAATCCACAAGTAAAATAGGTTGGCAAGGATGTGGAGAAAAAGAAACCTTTGTCACTGTTGCTTAGATTGTAAATTGGTGTAGCCATTATGGAGAACAGTAAGGAAGTTTCTCAAAAAACTGAAACTAGAATGACCATATGATCCAGCAATCCCATTCCTGGATATATATCTGAAAACAAAAACACTTTGCTGAAAAGATACACGCACCCCAGTGTTCACAGCAGCCTTATTCACAGTTGCAAGACTGAAACTCCAGTACTTTGGCCACCTCATTGGAAGAGTTGACTCATGGAAAAGACTCTGATGCTGGGAGGGACTGGGGGCAGGAGGAGAAGGGGACAACCGAGGATGAGATGGCTGGATGGCATCACTGACTTGATGGATGCGAGTCTGAGTGAACTCTGGGAGTTGGTGATGGCCAGGGAGGCCTGGCGTGCTGCGATTCATGGGGTCGCAAAGAGTCGGACACAACTGAGGGACTAAACTGAACTGAACTGAAGACATGGAAGCATCCATCATGGATGAATGGATAAAGAAGATGTGGTGTATATATATATCTGTGTGTTTGTTAAGTGGAATACTACTGAAATACTACTCAGCCATACAATGGAATGAAATTTTACCACTTGCAACAACGTAAATGGATGTGGAGGATATATAAGTAAAATATCAGACAGAGAAAGACAAATACTGTGTGTTATCACTTACATGTAAAAAAAAATATCTAGTGAATATAACAAGGACATATAAAAAATAACAAAATATTTTAAAATATAACAAAAAAGAAACAGATTCACAGATACAGAAAACAAACTANAAATGGCAACTCACTCTAGTATTCTTGCCCAGGAAATTCCATGGACATAGCAGCCTGGTGGGCTATAGCCCACTGGAGTTATGAAAGAGTCAGACATGACTTAGCAACTAAACAACAGCAACAATATCAGGTATACTTCAGTTAAAAAAATTTTAAGGAGGAACGCACACATGTGGTAAGATTTCATAAATGATACTCTATGTAGACAATAGAATTCCAGAAAATTAGAACACTTAATTCTGAACACTACTGCTGTTTTTCCAAGGTGAAGGGCTAGTTAAGAGCGAAATTTGGNAAGGAGGAACGCACACATGTGGTAAGATTTCATAAATGATACTCTATGTAGACAATAGAATTCCAGAAAATTAGAACACTTAATTCTGAACACTACTGCTGTTTTTCCAAGGTGAAGGGCTAGTTAAGAGCGAAATTTGGACAAGAGCTTGAATGACTTTGCAAATCTATTAGTAACTACTAAAAACAAAACCAAACGAAAAAATCTAAGCTCACCTACTGATGGAGGTTCAGAAGAATTTTCACATTTGAAAGAGGAGAAATACTTATGGGACATTATGAGTGCTTTGATTTTTCTCTGTGGTTTAGACCAGGCTGCCAATTTCTAGTTTAGAATCTGTAATACAGAAATGAAGCAGTAACCAGGCTTTCCTGTGATATCCTTTCACAAGCTCCTCAGCTTTTCCTTCACGGGATGATGCTTATGATTTTGTATTTGTGGATCAGTTGAATCCTCCTGCCTTTCCCCACTAGACTCTAATTCCATGTTGACAGAGACCTTTTGTTCTTTCCTTCTTGAATTCACAGCACTTCCTAAGCCTAGCACCTTACACATAGTGGACTCTCATTAACTAGTCATAGAGTAAATTTTAAAGAAATTTTGAATTGTTTAATATGAAAATTTTCCTTGGGCTACCAGAAGTTCACTGATACTTCAATAAAGACATTTTTCAGGTAGAGTTCATTTTATTCATGGAAATGGTATATTTAAATATTAATACTTTTACAGGACTATTAGCTTTATCAGTGGAGCTGATTTTTCTTTATCTTAGTACCTTAAACTAAACGAGTAAACTCGTCTCTTGTCATAGATAGTACATGAGAAGGATAAAGATTCCAAATTAGCAAAATTAATATCCCAGATAAACAGGGGATGAAAAGCCAGATATGCAATCAGGATCTTAAAATATTCTGTTACCTGTTCAACCACAGAGTGCAACTCCCTCCATTACTGATAGAGTTCATCCTTTAGCTCAACAATTATATTAATGGAAGCACTATTTAAACCACATGAATGCTTAATGACTTACTTTAGAATTTACATACATTTAAGAAGTAAATATGCAGTATATAAATGCATGCAATTAATGAACAGCACCTAAAATTCTTATTTTCTTTTTTCATACTTTGTAACATAACATTTTTGTTATAAAAAATAGAAGCAACTTATTGGAAAATATCAACGTTTATTTTTTAAGCAAAGCACTCAGATACTAAAAAACTGAATACTTCATAAGGAAAATAGGTTGCTTTCCCATAAAATTGCCTCTAATGTTAGCTGAATATTAATAAAATCCATAAACCATTAGTACATTATAGCTGCTTTGTTCTGAATTACATAGACCTTTTATGTTTATTCCTCAGTGAAAATGCATAAAAAAAATGAAATCCGCTCTAATTGTACTCTCTGAAGATAGCTGGTAAAATCATTTCTAGCAGCTATAAATCAATTGTAGTATTAAAATGACCTGCCAGGTGCATCTTCTGGGTATCAGACTAATTAAGGGAATGTATTAATTGCAACTATTCATCAACACCACCAACGTTGTTAGGTAACCCTTACAATGAATCTTTTTTACCATATTATCTAGCAATAAAACTGCAGTTTTATAAAATGTGAAGAAAAAAAGAGAAAGCTAGGAGAATGGTTTGTTCTTTTGCTTCTACATTTTGAAAAGGTCTTACACAGTGTTGCAAGATAGCTAGAACAGAATTTTTCTTACACAAAAATATTTAAATCACTTTCATACTTGGTTTCTATTATATTTCATTTTGTAAAACACCTTTAATATGTTCTAATAGGTCAATTCTTATTAGTCATATTCTAATAAGTATGTGCATTAATATATGTATATACACATAAACACATGTATCTACAAAATAGCATTGCATGATTATGTGTGTGTGCATGTATGTCATACATATATATACACACATATATATACTTCCCCAAATGGAATATATATACACACATATATATACTTCCCCAAATGGAAGTCAATTAAGCTGTAATGGTAATTAGTATCAAAAAAGTCACGAAATTGTACTTTGATCTTAAGTAGTAAACTGAGTAGGCTTTTGAAATTAATTTCAAATGACTGCCATATCAGTTTTACATTTTCCATTCCTCAAAGTGTAAAATCTAAGAAACTGTTACAAGAAGTGTTTTTTTATTTTTTCTTAATGAGCCAAATTCTTAGAGAGCATTAAGTGTTCCTCTTGTTCTAAGACTTACATTAATTCACTTTGTCATTATGGTAACATTTTTCAGATTGACTTTGTTTAGTAATGTAAATAATACAAATGACAAATTCCAAGTGGAAGAGACTGCTATTTTCCATTCTTTGGTTGTAAATCCCCTGGGGACTCTGAATTGACCATGAATATCTGAAAAACCAGTTCTAGAAGCTGATTCCAGGCTTCTGAAAATGTGATTCCTTTCAGATCAAATCTTTGCAACCTGCTACCTTTTTGGAGTTTATCTGTAAGAAATCTGACCCATGTTTACAGTGTTCTGAATCCACGAATTCAGACTAGATAGGTTCTGGGATAATGTTGTATTACATTAGCACTGATCCCTCTAGGAGACTAAGTCACCAGAATCTCTAGTTCCACAGGGCAGTGCTCTCAACAGTACTAAGAGGAGCAGTCACTAGTGTTAGTTGCTTCAGTACAAGTTGCATATTGGTATGCAGCCTTGCTCTAACAGGGGCTTCCCAGGTAGTGGCTTTTAATAAAGAATCTGCCTGCCAATGCAGGAGATATAAGAGATGTGGGTTTGATCCCTGGGTAGGGAAGATCCCCTGGAGCAGGGCATGGCAACCCACTCCAATATTCTTGCCTATAGAATCCCATGGACAGAGAGGCCTGGAGGTTATACTCGATAGGCCAGAAAAGAGCTGGATGCGACTGAAGAGACTTAGCACACACTTGACAAAATAGCCTCAGGTAATGTTGTGCTGGGGAGAGGAATTCCCCTCCTCCTTTATGGTTGAAATTTTAAGATGGGACAGAAATGTGTTTCCTTAACACATTTGACCTAAATCAAAGAAGGATCTGCTTGGACTGCAAGGAGGTCCAACCAGTCCATTCTAAAGGAGATCAGTCCTGGGTGTTTTTTGGAAAGAATGATGCTANTGTTTACTTAACACATTTGACCTAAATCTAAGAAGGATCTGCTTGGACTGCAAGGAGGTCCAACCAGTCCATTCTAAAGGAGATCAGTCCTGGGTGTTTTTTGAAAGGAATGATGCTAAAGCTGAAACTCCAGTACTTTGGCCACCTCATGGGAAGAGCTGACTCAATGGAAAACACTCTGATGCTGGGAGGGATTGGGGGCAGGAGGAGAAGGGGACAACAGAGGATGAGATGGCTGGATGGCATCACTGACTCGGTGGACATGAGTTTGAGTGAACTCCGGTAGTTGCTGATGGACAGGGAGGCCTGGCGTGCTGCAGTTCCTGGGGTCACAAAGAGTCGGATATGACTGAGTGACTGAACTGACTGACTGACTGAGTTAGAGCTTCATTTGGCTGAGTAAAGTCAAGGCTATGGTTTTTCCTGTGGTTATGTATGGATGTGAGAGTTGGACTGCGAAGAAGGCTGAGTGCTGAAGAATTGATGCTTTTGAACTGTGGTGTTGGAGAAGACTCTTGAGAGTCCCTTGGACTGCAAGGAGATCCAATCAGTCCACTCTGAAGGAGATCAGCCCTGGGATTTTTTTGGAAAGAATGATGCTAAAGCTGAAACTCCAGTACTTTGGCCATCTCATGTGAAGAGCTGACTCATTGGAAAAGACTCTGATGCTGAGAAGGATCGGGGGCAGGAGGAGAAGGGGATGACAGAGGATGGGATGGCTGGATGGCATCACAGACTCGATGAATGTGAGTCTGAGTGAACTCCGGGAGATGGTGATGGACAGGGAGGCCTGGCGTGCTGCGATTCACGGGGTCACAAAGAGTCGAACACAACTGAGCGACTGAACTGAACTAAACTTGGCTGAGTAAACTCTTCAACTCCTCCATGGAAAGGCAGTCAATAGCCCCATATCAGGGATGAGAGATGTAAATTCACTCTTGTTCTCCATCTTCCAAAGAGCTAAGATAGAAGAGAAAGGGGAAAAGGACTGAAGTCTAAAGGAGTAGACAAAGGCCCCCATATAAAGGCAATAGGAGCAAGGCATCAGGCTAGCATGCCCAACAACCACAGCTGGGCCTCCATACCCATAGGTTTCACATCCATGGGCATAACCATGGATAGAAAAAAAGTTTTTTTAATTTCAGAAATTTCCAAAAGGCAAAACTTTAATATGCCCTGCACTGGCACCAATTTATATAACATTTACATTGTATTAAGTGAAAAGTGAATTCGCTCAGTCATGTCTGACTCCTTGCAACCCCATGGACTATAGCCTTACCAGGTTCCTCCCATGGGATTTTCCAGGCAAGAATACTGGAGTGGGTTTCCATTTCCTTCTCCAGGAGATCTTCCTGAACCAGGGATTGACACTGGGTCCTGTGCATTGTAAGCAGACGCTTTACTGTCTGAGCCACCAGGGAAGTCATTGCATCGAGTATTAGTAATTTAGAGATGATTTAAAGAGACTCTTGATGAGGGTGAAAGAGGAGAGTGAAAAAGCTGGCTTAAAACTCAACATTCATAAAACTAAGATCATGGCATCCAGTCCCATTACTTCATGGCAAATAGAATGGGAAAGAGTGGAAGCAGTAACAGATTTCCTATTCTTGAACTCTAAAATCACTGCAGTGACTGCAACCATAAAATTAGAAGACTCTTGCCCTTGAAAGAAAGGCTATGACCAAACTAAACAGCATATTAGAAGCAAAGACGTCACTTTGCTGACAAAGGTCTGTCTCATCAGAGCTATGGTATTTCCAGTAGTCATGTATGGATGTCAGCTGGATCATGAAGAAGGCTGAACACCAAAGAATTGATGCTTTTGAAATGTGGTATTGGAGAAGACTCTTGAGAGTCCCTTGGACAGGAAGGAGATCAAACCAGTCAACCTTAAAGAAATCAACCCTAAGTAGTCATTGGAAAGACTGATTGAAGCCTAAGCTCCAATACTTTGGCCACCTGATGCAAAGAGGAGACTGACTGGAAAAGATCCTGATGCTGGGAAAGACTGAGAGCAGGGAAGAAGCAGGCAACAGAGGATGAGATGGTTGGATGGCATCACTGACACAATGGACATGAGTTTGAGCAAGCTCCGGGAGATGGTGAAGGACAGGGAAGCCTGGCATCCTGCAGTGTATGGGGTAGCAAAGAGTTGGACATGACTGAGTGAACAATAACAACAACATCCCTAAACAGGGCTGGTTCACTTATTAATACTAATCAAGGACAGTAGAAAGGAATAATTCCAAAGTCACTTTGGGTCTTGAAATAAGTGTGATTGAATATTTCCTTTTTGATACAGAGAATTTTTATTTTTATTTCTGTACTCTTAACAAACTCAAAAAGGAAAGAAAATCAGTTTCATCATCTCCCAGATTTATCCATTGCAGTGATTTGTGGATACTGGAAACAAAATAAGCTTAATTCAGAAAATGCTTGTAGGCTGTTCAATTTTGCCAGTCAGTCCTATTGGCTGATATCGTCTTGAAATTCTCTTCATGCTGAGAATAATTAACTCCCACTCAAGCTGACATTTTGTATGGCTCTTCATCTTTCTGTATATATATCAAAGGCGTGATTATCTCTGACAACATTCAAGCTTGTGAATATAATATCAGATTTTCCATGTCTCTTATTTTACCTTTGACACAGAGTCCATCACCCATTAATTCTTTCAAATGCATCCATTGTTGGCCCCTATGATGCAAAACAGCATTTTTCACATATTTCTGCATCCCATCTCCACTCCATCCTATAGATAAAGGAATTTCTTTAGCATGAATTTTGACCATGTTAGTTCACTTCTCTGGTCAGCTCCTGGACCACGCATCTGAAATTCAAACTACAATTTCAAAAGTGCTATTTTGAGCATCATCCTTTAGAAAAACTTTCTCAGTCTTCTCAAGAAAACCAGCTTCTTCTTGCTCATTGCTATCACCGTACANTCCAACCAGTCCATTCTAAAGGAGATCAGTCCTGGGTGTTTTTTGAAAGGAATGATGCTAAAGCTGAAACTCCAGTACTTTGGCCACCTCATGGGAAGAGCTGACTCAATGGAAAAGACTCTGATGCTGGGAGGGATTGGGGGCAGGAGGAGAAGGGGACAACAGAGGATGAGATGGCTGGATGGCATCACTGACTCGGTGGACATGAGTTTGAGTAAACTCCGGTAGTTGTTGATGGACAGGGAGGCCTGGCGTGCTGCAGTTCCTGGGGTCACAAAGAGTCGGATATGACTGAGTGACTGAACTGACTGATTGACTGATTTAGAGCTTCATTTGGCTGAGTAAAGTCAAGGCTATGGTTTTTCCTGTGGTTATGTATGGATGTGAGAGTTGGACTGCGAAGAAGGCTGAGTGCTGAAGAATTGATGCTTTTGAACTGTGGTGTTGGAGAAGACTCTTGAGAGTCCCTTGGACTGCAAGGAGATCCAATCAGTCCACTCTGAAGGAGATCAGCCCTGGGATTTTTTTGGAAAGAATGATGCTAAAGCTGAAACTCCAGTACTTTGGCCATCTCATGTGAAGAGCTGACTCATTGGAAAAGACTCTGATGCTGAGAAGGATCGGGGGCAGGAGGAGAAGGGGATGACAGAGGATGGGATGGCTAGATGGCATCACAGACTCGATGAATGTGAGTCTGAGTGAACTCCGGGAGATGGTGATGGACAGGGAGGCCTGGCGTGCTGCGATTCACGGGGTCACAAAGAATCGAACACAACTGAGCGACTGAACTGAACTAAACTTGGCTGAGTAAACTCTTCAACTCCTCCATGGAAAGGCAGTCAATAGCCCCATATCAGGGATGAGAGATGTAAATTCACTCTTGTTCTCCATCTTCCAAAGAGCTAAGATAGAAGAGAAAGGGGAAAAGGACTGAAGTCTAAAGGAGTAGACAAAGACCCCCATATAAAGGCAATAGGAGCAAGGCATCAGGCTAGCATGCCCAACAACCACAGCTGGGCCTCCATACCCATAGGTTTCACATCCATGGGCATAACCATGGATAGAAAAAAAGTTTTTTTAATTTCAGAAATTTCCAAAAGGCAAAACTTTAATATGCCCTGCACTGGCACCAATTTATATAACATTTACATTGTATTAAGTGAAAAGTGAATTCGCTCAGTCATGTCTGACTCCTTGCAACCCCATGGACTATAGCCTTACCAGGTTCCTCCCATGGGATTTTCCAGGCAAGAATACTGGAGTGGGTTTCCATTTCCTTCTCCAGGAGATCTTCCTGAACCAGGGATTGACACTGGGTCCTGTGCATTGTAAGCAGACGCTTTACTGTCTGAGCCACCAGGGAAGTCATTGCATCGAGTATTAGTAATTTAGAGATGATTTAAAGAGACTCTTGATGAGGGTGAAAGAGGAGAGTGAAAAAGCTGGCTTACAACTCAACATTCATAAAACTAAGATCATGGCATCCAGTCCCATTACTTTATGGCAAATAGAATGGGAAAGAGTGGAAGCAGTAACAGATTTCCTATTCTTGAACTCTAAAATCACTGCAGTGACTGCAACCATAAAATTAGAAGACTCTTGCCCTTGAAAGAAAGGCTATGACCAAACTAAACAGCATATTAGAAGCAAAGACGTCACTTAGCTGACAAAGGTCTGTCTCATCAGAGCTATGGTATTTCCAGTAGTCATGTATGGATGTCAGCTGGATCATGAAGAAGGCTGAACACCAAAGAATTGATGCTTTTGAAATGTGGTATTGGAGAAGACTCTTGAGAGTCCCTTGGACAGGAAGGAGATCAAACCAGTCAACCTTAAAGAAATCAACCCTAAGTAGTCATTGGAAAGACTGATTGAAGCCTAAGCTCCAATACTTTGGCCACCTGATGCAAAGAGGAGACTGACTGGAAAAGATCCTGATGCTGGGAAAGACTGAGAGCAGGGGAAGAAGCAGGCAACAGAGGATGAGATGGTTGGATGGCATCACTGACACAATGGACATGAGTTTGAGCAAGCTCCGGGAGATGGTGAAGGACAGGGAAGCCTGGCATCCTGCAGTGTATGGGGTAGCAAAGAGTTGGACATGACTGAGTGAACAATAACAACAACATCCCTAAACAGGGCTGGTTCACTTATTAATACTAATCAAGGACAGTAGAAAGGAATAATTCCAAAGTCACTTTGGGTCTTGAAATAAGTGTGATTGAATATTTCCTTTTTGATACAGAGAATTTTTATTTTTATTTCTGTACTCTTAACAAACTCAAAAAGGAAAGAAAATCAGTTTCATCATCTCCCAGATTTATCCATTGCAGTGATTTGTGGATACTGGAAACAAAATAAGCTTAATTCAGAAAATGCTTGTAGGCTGTTCAATTTTGCCAGTCAGTCCTATTGGCTGATATCGTCTTGAAATTCTCTTCATGCTGAGAATAATTAACTCCCACTCAAGCTGACATTTTGTATGGCTCTTCATCTTTCTGTATATATATCAAAGGCGTGATTATCTCTGACAACATTCAAGCTTGTGAATATAATATCAGATTTTCCATGTCTCTTATTTTACCTTTGACACAGAGTCCATCACCCATTAATTCTTTCAAATGCATCCATTGTTGGCCCCTATGATGCAAAACAGCATTTTTCACATATTTCTGCATCCCATCTCCACTCCATCCTATAGATAAAGGAATTTCTTTAGCATGAATTTTGACCATGTTAGTTCACTTCTCTGGTCAGCTCCTGGACCACGCATCTGAAATTCAAACTACAATTTCAAAAGTGCTATTTTGAGCATCATCCTTTAGAAAAACTTTCTCAGTCTTCTCAAGAAAACCAGCTTCTTCTTGCTCATTGCTATCACCGTACAAGTACACAGCTCTATTTTCCAACACTTTCCATTCTCTTTTCTACTCTGAAGAATAAAGGGTCATTACTTGCAGAAATCAGTTTTATATAACTCACACATCAACCAGCTACTACTTTGTTCAGCATAAAGTGGTACTAATTAAAAGTTCAGAGAAGGCAATGGCACCCCACTCCAGTACTCTTGCCTAGAAAATCCCATGGACAGAGGAGCCTGGTGGGCTGCAGTCCATGGGGTCGCTAGGAGTCAGACATGACTGAGCAACTTCACTTTCACTTTTCACTTTCATGCATTGGAGAAGGAAATGGCAACCCACTCCAGTGTTCTTGCCTGGAGAATCCCAGGGACGGGGGAGCCTGGTGGGCTGACGTCTGTGGGGTCGCAGAGTCGGACATGACTGAAGCGACTTAGCAGCAGCAGCAGCAGCGTTAAATATTTATTGAATTCAGTTCAGTTCAGTTCAGTCACTCACTTTTGTCCGACTCTGTGAGCCCATGGACTGCAACACACCAGACTTCTCTGTTCATCACTAGTTCCTGGAGCTTGCTCAAACTCATGTCCATCGAGTCAGTGAGGCCTTCCAACCAACTCAACCTCTGGAGTCCCCTTCTGCCCCTGCCTTCATTCTCTCCCAACATCAGGGTCTTTTCTAGTGAATCAGTTCTTCACATCAGGTGGCCAAAGTATTGGAGTTTCAGCTTCAGCATCATCCTTCCAATGAATATTCAGGATTGATTTACCTTAGGATTGACTGGTTGGAGCTTCTTGCTGTCCGAAGGACTCTCAAGAGTCTCCTATAACACTACAGTTCAAAAGCATCAATTCTTTGGCATTCAGCCTTCTTTATAGTCCGACTCTCACATCCATACATGACTACTGGACAAACCATAACTGTGACTAGATGGAATTTTGTTGGCAAAGTAATGTACTGTTTTTTAATATACTGTCTAGACTGGTCATAACTTTTTTTCTAAGGAGCAAGTGTCTTTTAATTTCATGGCTGCAGTCACCATCTGCCGTGATTTTGGAGCCCCCAGAAATAAAGTTTCTCACTGTTTCCATTGTTTCCCTATCTATTTGCCATGAAATGATGGGATCAGATACCATGATTTTAGTTTTTTGAGTGTTGAGTTTTAAGCCAACTTTTTTCCCTCTCCTCCTAAATTTCAAGAGGCTCTTTAGTTCTTTGTTTTCTGCCATAAGGACAGTGTCATATCCATATCTGAGGTTACTGATAAATAAATGAATGAAAACTACTAACTACCATTACCGCCACTGCCATCACACATATGCCACTCCTCTCAGCCCTATCCAATGAGTCTTGATTAAAAGATCCTCTATAAAATTAAATTAAAATTATCTCACCTCCAAGTTATGGCATGTACATCTCCTCTAAACTTCAATGACCTTTCCTCTTCTCTGTCAAGTCAGATCCTTTCAGGGTGCTGATCAATATAAACTTTATCCCTTTAAGAAGACTTATTACTGCAACTCTACACATCACATTACAAACTGGCTGCAGAGGATAATGATGATGATGAATGGCAGTAACTAGAGGCCTATTATATTAATTTCTGCATATCAAATATCTCTTTTATTTACAATAGTTTTGAACTGTATGGAATGAATACAACATTATTCACATTTTACAGATCAATAACTGACGCTGAAAACAAAATAACCTGTTAGCTCCAACTTTTTGTTATTGACTAGACCACAGTCTTAATTAAAGAGTGAACAAGGTCTTTGGAGTCTGGGAGATCTTCTTTTGAATTCTACAATGACCATTTATGACTTAAAAACTATTCATGGAGCCAGTCTGACCTTCAGTTTGAAAATTTACAAGAGGATAAGAAATCCAAGATCCTTTTCCTTGCTCAGTTGTGTCTGACTTTTTGCAGCCCCATAGATGTAACCTGCCAGGCTCCTCTGTCCATGGGATTTCCCAGGCAAGAATATTGGAGTGGGGATGCCATTTCCTACTCCAGGGGATCTTCCCGACCTAGAGATCGAACTCGTCTCTTGCATCTCCTATATTGGAAGACAAAATGTTTACCACCAGTACCACTTAGGAAGCCTTCCTTTTCCCTGTCCCCAGTCATATTGTATTCAACGCATACAGCCATCAATAAATAGCACTAAGGATGGTGATGTTTGGAAAAGTTGATGTCTTCTGCTCCCTACAACATGCATAACACAAAGGAAGAGAAAGGGTTTTGTGTTCTTCATCACCCAAAAATATTTATCGAGGTCTCCCATATTTTAGCAGTATTCTTGACATGCATTTTAAAAATTCATAAACTGTTGGAATTTCTGGCTAATCGTGCCACAACTGTTTATATGAGTAGACCTACTACTACTACTACTAAAGAAAATAATAAGCTGAAAAAATATAACTATACTATATTGCAAGTTGAAAAACTTTCCTGCTAGAAAAAGTGAGAAAAAAATAGTTTAGGAATCATAACATTATTTCCATTTCATTTGGGGAGGCTTTACCAGGATAGCAGCATTTAAAATAGTTTTCTAATGAAACTTTTAGTGCATACCTAGATGATCATTTCTCATCTTTAAACTCACAAGAGGAGATTTGACAACCTCCATTTCTTAATGTAGCTGTTTGAAACACTCCTTTGTGACACTCATATCTTTATGCTTAAAGTCTTCTGTAGCTTGAAAATAGGAACCAAATGTCTCCTGTCAAGAAAGAGCCTTAGCACATAGTAATATAACCAAATGTTACAATTTATCCTTTGACTGCCCCGAAATTTTCCTGTCAGGGTGCTATTTCTAACCGGTCTAGTCACATTCCTTGGGTTTTGCTTCTGACACAATCAAAAGGGGCTCCTGGAAATTATTGATCAGCCATGGCCCTGCCGTGAGAGTCTGAATGCCATTCAATAACATCGCTTGCCAAGAAAGCGCTATGTGCTGCAAGTTGTCATGAAATTCCCATCATGCTGGTTTCCTTTAGGTTCATTGATGCCTCAAAAAGAAGCCTGAAAAGCAGAGAGGCGACTGATGTCGATGGCAAGAGAAGGAATTGCAGGTGGGATTTAAAGGTAACATCAAGAAAACATTTGTTAAAAAACATAAAACTCTATCGGGTGCTTGTAGGTACCGTCTCTAGCACTGCCATTTTGACGGCGCCCGTTCTCTGCCGTCCTTTATTCTGCATTCTTCTCAAAGGACTGCTGAGCCAGAAGCAATAACACAACAGGGAGTACTTATGTCAGTCCCCACGCACATTCCTGTGAACTGAAATATGAGGTGGGCTAAGTAGACCTCACTGGTGCTGGGCTCTACGTATTTTATCTGTGCTCTCACTCCCTAGAATTGCTCTCCTATTACTTCCCTGATTGTAGCTAAAAACAATAAATGAAAATATGCTGAAAGGTGACAGTCTAAAGTCATAATGGAAATTACAAGCACATAAAGCAGCACTGAGGGGCCTGGGCAGCCGTTTGACTAGGAGTACAGATGTCCTGTCCCAGCGCAGCAGAGAAGCCCACATCTCCCCCTCTCTTTGGTCACAGAATATACACTCTCAGCTCGCTGAAACTGTGAAACCTTGAGAACTGGTTTTCCTGGTATCAACTCTGTGGCCCCTCTTTACCTTGTACCCCTAAAATCATGGGGCACCACTGTCCAGCGCAAATAGTGGACACAACAAGTTGAAGGTGCTGCCTGAACTAGCATGACAAAAAGAGCTCAATGTTCCTTGTGTCAAAGCCATTCCATCAAATCATATTGGTGGCACTGGGAATGTCAAATTCTGTCCTGCATCTGAATAGATTGTAGGTGAATTATTTCTGAGAATGCTCATGAAAGCTTGGTGAAACAGTGACTATTAATATAATATTAAGAAGAAATAGCTACATTCTAAAGTGTAAGGATTGATAGTCTGTGAAGAAAACTATTCCCTAGTCAATATGTCTGGAACTTTTTTTTTTTTTAAACCACATCCTGGAAATGTACAGTATTAAAGTACTTTTCTTATTTATTTTTTTAATTTTATTGCAGTATAGTTGATTTACAAAGCTGTATTAGTTTCAGCTATACAGCAAAGTGACTCAGTTATACATATGCATATATCCATATATCCAGTTATACATATGCATAAATCTTTTTTAGATTCTTTTCCCATATAGGTCATTACAGAGTCTAGAGTTCCCTGTGCTCTACAGCAGGTCTTTATTAGTTATCTATTTTATATACAGTGGTATGTATTTGTCAGTCCCAATCTCCCAATTTATCTCTTCCCCGCTTTCCTCCTGCCCCCTCCCTGTAACCATAAGTTTGTTTTTTACACCCTTGACTCTGTTTCTGTTTTGTAAATAAGTTCATTGAAATATCTTTCTCATTTAATATTTTGTTCCATGAAACATAGTGGAAATCATTGTTTTATTCATCTAAGAGAGTAGAAAGTTTCACGCCTGTCTTTTTTAATTTGAATTTCCCCTACTTCGTTTTCATTATCTAAAGGAAATGCTAAGGCCAATCAAACTCAGGTGTGCCAATACTGAGATCTATTATGTTCAAGGAAGGCATTAGAGTTTCTATATAGTGCTGCCCTTGGAGTTAATTATCTAGACACTAATTTAAAGATCCCTTAGAACTTGAAAAATTAAGTCCTTATGCTGCAGAAGAAGACAAATCCACCTCCCACTACTGTTGTTTTTATTATGAGACTTATGTACAGTTTGGGTGGTGAGAAAAATTTTAATCTACCTCCGCTGAAAAAGGAAGCATGTGGTTAACACTACTCTGCAAATTTATACCCTCAAATTCTGCCCAAACTTCACCAATGACAGTACTTCTGCTTGGAATATCTGAAGTGAAAGCAATCAAAAATCCAGCCAACTGCTTTGATGTAGGAGAGACATTCAGTCTTACCTGGTAATTCATCGAATCACTGCAGTTACTTTTCAGTGTATTGCTCTCTGGCTTCCCAGATTCAAAACTTTCTTAGTTCCTTTTAACATCAACTGGGTGAATTTAAAAACGCCTTGAGAGTTTAGTTTCTATCCTGAAACTAAACAAGAAACGCTTTACTCTTTAACTCTCTTGTTGTACTTCTTTTTTTCACCTTCCTCTTGTCCTCTATCTCTGACTTATCCCTTTCACCTTCTCTCCATTTGCCTCATTCTCTTGATCCATCAGACACAGCC
Organism: Raphicerus campestris; assembly: GCA_006410735.1. Lineage (NCBI taxonomy): Eukaryota > Metazoa > Chordata > Mammalia > Artiodactyla > Bovidae > Raphicerus > Raphicerus campestris. The sequence continues at coordinate 253,868 of SJYW01027101.1, forward strand.
CAGCTGTCTGATAGCTATACCTTAAAGTAATTTTGGACAGAAGCAAAAAGCCTCAGAACCCTTAGTAATCCGCTTCAGATCCAGCTACTGAGCGTTGGTTAGGCTCCTGAACAGCCAACAGTCTTTTCAGGCAACTACCTTGAAAATTGAAAACCTGTTAGAGTTTCCGTGGAATAATGTGAGCCCTGAGACAAAATCATACAAATAGAAAAGAAAATGTCCTTTCAGTGTTAAGGCACTGCTGAAACAATCGAAAGGAAGACAGGCTCCAGGTGATCTCTATTGATGAACCTCAAAGTGGCTGGTGCTTAGAAGCAGGCTGGTTATTTTGCCTGCATTTCAGGTGTTATTAGGCCTCTGCCCTAAAGGCCCGGATGCTTACTCTAGTGCACACAGCTTCCTCTCAGGGCAAGAATAGCAAACCTGAGATGATGCATGTTTGAGAGTTATTCATAGGGTAGGCAATACGTGCGCCGAGGATCACAGCCCATCAATGCCCAATACTTTGTTGAAGGAGAAGGTAACTGTCAATGTAGCTGCTGCAGCCGCTTCTGTTTTTTCCTTTCTGTCCCCAACCTCCACAAATGTGCTCCCCCTCTTCCCTGGGGAATGACCACCATGCTCTCTCCCCATCTCTCCTAGGACTCATTGGTCTCTAAATTATTCCTTCCCCGCCACTCTCAACCTTTTACTCTCTTCCTTTCTGAATAAATTGTGTTGAACAAAAATGTTTGACATGGATCTACAAATTTAGAGAAATTTCTGCTGAGCCAAATTTAGAGAAACTCTTTTCTCTTTGTTGAGATCATCTGTGAAATTATCCCGTGATTCAACATTTTTAGCTTTGCCTAATGCATGGGGTATTTTTAAGCAGGTGATTTTATTTTTGAGTGTCAGACTGCCAGTATTAAAGGCTTCTAGCATGCTGAATGCAATGCATTTCCAAGAAATTCAAGTCACATCGCCCATTGCCTCCTCATAATATATTCCTCTCTCTCTGTCTCATCCTGTCTCTATTTCTCACTTCCCCCTCCCTATGACCCGCTTGCTTTGCTTTTATTTCTCAAACTTCCTCCCCCTCCACTTTTTCTCTTCTAGTCTTCCCCAACTAAAATGATTTTTTTATATAGCCATTTCTGGTTAACATGCTCCCCTCCTAACAATGCATGCCATCTTTCTTTCCCCATTTCCACTCTCTTCTTCACCCTGACTCATCCCCGGGTCCCAGGACAACTGAGCTCTGCAAGATTGGGACAAGGATCAGAAGCAGGAAATTTAACAATGGCAGAGCTGTGACAAGTTAATTCAACTCCTGCTGTTAAATTAACCAGCGTTCCAGCCGAGTTAACGCGTCACCCAGTTTCAAAAGGTTAAGCTCCAAGCTTAATCTTATTCATCATTATGAACTCTTCAAATTGGCTGAAATATTTAAAATTCAGTGAAATGAAAGGACCTCAGAAAACATTTAAGAACCAACTACCCGGTCTTCAAAAGAATGGAGAAATAATCTACAAAGATTAGAAAAAGAAGACTTTAGAATGGGTGAATGGAGACACTAGAGAACCAGGTTAGAGTGAATAATAAAAGGACATGGAGGACAAGGACATCTTATCTTCCCACCATCATAAAGAGATTCAGGCGTTAGGAAGAAATTTAATGGAGCACCCTGAAAATGCTTGTCCTATCTCATCATAAGCAACAGACCAAAACTGAATGCTAATGAAAAGGGCACATACAGTAATACCTCCTGAGCTCTCAGTGTCTCTGGGCATTGGACACAGATGGAAGGTGGGCCACAGTGTGCCCCCCCCCCCCACTTATGACTGACTGGGAAGCAGAATACAATCCCCTGAGTGCTCTCTACTCAGGCTTCTGTGACAGCAGAGAGCCCATATGCATTTTGAGAGAGTNTCTTTGGGATTAGAATGAAAACTGACCTTTTCCAGTCCTGTGGCCACTGCTGAGTTTTCCAAATTTGCTGGCATATTGTATTCCAGCATATATACCTCTAATATCTCACCATTAATAAGATGCCAAATGTGACATTATATTTTCCAGTAATTGCAGTAACAAACAGAATTATCTCTGTTAGTTTCCAAGGCAAACCATTCACTATCATAGCAATCCAAGTCTATGCCCCAACCAGTAATGTCAAGGAAGCTGTAGTTGAACAGTGCTATGAAGACCTATAAGACCCTCTAGAACTAACATCAAAAAAAGATGTCCTTTTCATGATAGGGGACTAGAATGCAAAAGTAGGAAGTTAGACGATAACTGGGGGAGCAGGAAAATTTGGCCTTGGAGTATAAAATGAAGTTGGACAAAAGCTAACAGAGTTTTGCCAAGAGAACGCACTGGTCATAGCAAACACCCTTTTCCAACAACGCAATCAACAACTCTACACGTGGACATAACCAGATGGCTAGTACTGAAATCAGACTGTTTATATTCTTTGCAGGCAAGATAGAAATGCTCTGTACAGTCAAAACAAGACCAGAAACTGACTGTGACTCAGATCATGAACTCCTCATTGCAAATTCAGACTTAAATTGAAGAAAATAGGGAAAATCACTAGGCCATTAAGGTATGACCTAAATCAAATCTCTTATTATTGTATAGTGAAAGTGACAAATAGATTCAAGGGATTAGATCTGATAGCATGCCTGAAGAACTATGGATGGAGGTTCATAACATTGTACATGGGCAGTGATAAACACCATCCCCAAGAAAAAAAAAATTCTCAAAAAGGCAGAATGGCTGTCTGATGAGGCCTTACAAATAGCTGAGAAAAGAAGAGAAGCAAAAGGAAAAGGAGAAAAGGAAAGATATACTCATTTGAATGCAGAGTTCCAAAGAATAGCAAGGAGAGTTAAGAAAGCCTTCCTAAGTGAGCAATGTGAAGAAATAGAAGAAAACAATAGAATGGGAAAGACTAGAGTTCTCTTCAAGAAAATTAGAGATACCAAGGGACCGTTTCATGCAAAGATGGGCTCAATAAAGGACAGAAACAGTATGACCTAAGAGAAGCTGAAGAAATTAAAAGAGGTGGCAAGAATACGCAGAAGAACTGTACAGAAAAGATCTTCATGACCTAGATAACCACAAAGGTGTGATCACTCATCTAGAGCCAGACATCCTGGAATGCAAACTCAAGTGGGCCTTAGGAAGCATCACTATGAACAAAGCTATTGGAGGTGATGGAATTCCAGCTGAGCTATTTCAGCTCCTAAAAGATGATGCTATGAAAGTGCCTCACTCAATATGCAGTAAATATGGAAAACTCAGCAGTGGTCACAGGACTGGAAAAGGTCAGTTGTCATTCCAATCTCAAAGAAAGGCAATGCCAAAGAATGTTCATACTACCACACTGCTGCTGCTACTGCTAAGTCGCTTCAGTCATGTGTGACTCTGTGCGACCCCATAGACAGAAGCCCACCAGGCTCCCCCGTCCCTGGGATTCTCCAGGCAAGAACATTGGAGTGGGTTGCCATTTCCTTCTCCAATGCATGAAAGAGAAAAGTCAAAGTGAAGTCGCTCAGTCATGTCCGTCTTAGCGACCCGATGGACTACAGCCTACCAGGCTCCTCCATCCATGGGATTTTCCAGGCAAGAGTACTGGAGTGGGATGCCATTGCCTTCTCCAAACTACTACACGGTTGCACTCATCTCACATACTAGCAAAGTAACACTCAAAATTCTCCAAGCCACAATTCAACAGTACATGAACTGAAAATTTCCACATATTCAAGCTGGATTTAGAAAAGGCAAGGAAGCAGCGATCGAATTGCCAACATCCATTGGATCATAGAAAAAGCAAGAGAATTCCAGAAAAACATGCACTTCTGATTCATTGACTACATTAAGCCTTTGACCACGTGTATCACAACAAATTGTGGAAAATTCTTAAAGAGATAGGAATACCAGACCACTTTACCTGCCTCCTGCAAAACCTGTATGCAGGTCAAGAAGCAACAGTTAGAACCGGATGTGGAACAAGAGACTGGTTTCAAATTGGGAAAGGAGGACATCAAGGCTGTATACTGTCAACCTGCTTATTTATCTTGTATGCAGAGTACATCACGAGAAATGCCAGGCTGGATGAAGAACAAGCTGGAATCAAGATTGCCAGGAGAAATATCAATAACCTCAGATATGCAGATGACACCACCGTTATGGCAGAGAGTGAAGAGGAACTAAAAAGCCTCTTGATGAAAGTGAAAGAGGAGAGTGAAAAAGCTGGCTTAAAACTCAACATTCAGTCAGTGAAGATCATGGCATCTGGTTCCATCACTTCATGGATGAAGTGGGGAAATAGATGGGGAAACAATGAAAATAATGACAAACTTTATATTCTTGGGCTCCAAAATCTTCTCAAAAGGTGACTGCAACCACAAAATTAAAAGACACTTGCTCACTGGAAGAAAAGCTATGTCAAATCTAGACAGAGTATTGAAAAGCAGAGACATCACTTTGTCAGTGAAAGTCCATCTAGTCAACGCTATGGTTTTTCCAGTAGTCATGTTTGGGTGTGAGAGTTGGACCATAAAGAAACTGCACTCTGAAGAATTGATGCTTTTGAACTGTGGTGTTGGAGAAGATTCTTGAGAGTTCCTTGGACTGCAAGGAGATCCAACCAGTCCATCCTAAAGGAAATCAGTCCTGAATATTCATTGGAAGGACTGATGGTGAAGCTGATACTCCAATACTTTGGCCACCTGATGGAAGAGCTGACTCATTTGCAAAGACCCTGATGTTTGAAAAGATTGAAGGCAGAAGAAGGGGACACCAGAGGATGAGATGGTTGGCTGGCATCATTGATTCACTGGACATATTTGAGCAAACTCTAGGAGATGGTAAAGGACCAGGAAGCCTGGTGTGCTGCAGTCCATGGGGCTGCAAAGAGTCAGACATGACTGAGATACTGAACAAGAACAGTTGCTATAAAATTACCTCCCATCCCAAATGCCTTTATGAAGTGTGATCCTCTCACTTCCCCGTCAAGGAATGAAGTTGAATTCTGGTTTCCATGAGTACTGTCAGCCTTAGTGATTTAACTGACACCAATAGGATGTGAAGGCATATGACCTGTGAGCCTAGGTCAAATGAAGCCTTCTGACTCTTGGAAAGATACCTCTCCTCCAGATGCTGTCTCTCAGGACATACCTGTCACAACCCAGCCACCAAGCTGTGAGAGCCCATACCAAATGATGAAACCATACGTGGGCACTCTGATCAGCAGTCAAGTGAGCCTAGCCTTTAAGTCATCTCAAACCAAATACCAAGCCTGATACCAGGACCCAGGTTTTGAGTCATCTCCATACATTCATGTCCCCAGCTGAGGCCCAGACATCAAGGAACAGACATAGTACATGCTCCCTCAGCCTGGTTAGAATTCTGACCCACAGGATCTGTGACCAGAATAAAATGGTTGCTTTACACAACTAATATTGATGCCTATTTCATTAAATGTTTGTATTAAGGATTGTGAAATTTTGTGAGAAGAGTTTGAGCATCTATGGAGATATGGGGATGATCATATTATTTTTCCTCCATTGATCTATTATTATGTTGAACTATATTGACAGACTTCTCAATATCAATCTATATTTACATTTGTGAACTAAATCTTATTACTTATGGCTTATTATTTTAGATGTACTTTTGGATACTATTTGCTATTATTATCTTAGAATATTTATATCGCTATTCATTAGTAATATTGGTCTTTGGTAGTTTTTTTTTCCCCCACAGATTTCTATCAGGTGTAAGTATCAATGTTATACTTGCTTCAATTAACAAGTTCAATGGGTAGCACTAATGACTATCACTGGAGAAGGCAGTGGCACCCCACTCCAGTACTCTTGCCTGGAAAATCCCACAGACAGAGGAGCCTGGTACGCTATAGTCCGTGGGATCGCAAAGAGTCAAACACGACTGAATGACTTCACTTTGACTTTTCACTTTCATGTATTGAGAAGGAAATGGCAACCCACTCCAGTGTTCTTGCCTGGAGAATTCCAGGAACAGAGGAGCCTGGTGGGCTGCTGTCTATGCGGTCGAACAGAGTCAGACATGACTGAAGTGACTTAGCAGCAGCAGCAGCAGCCTCAATAAAAAATTTAGAAGTTTTTCTCCTTTTCTATGATCTGGAACAATTTAAGTAGAACAGGGATTCACTTGTCTTTGAAGGTTTCTCAAATATATAAGCCTGATGTTTTTGTGTGGAGGGTTCATTGATAAACCATCTATTTCTTTTATGGAAACCATTTTTTTAAACTTCCTATCTCTAATGTGTTCCATTTTAGTAAATTATATTTTCCTAGAAAATCAGTCATCTTACCAAGGTTGTCAAATTTATATGCATAGGATAGGACAACATTATCTCCCTTTTAAAATATAACTTTTGTTTTAATGGTGCTTTATCATCATTTTTTTCTTTATTGTGTAAAATATGTAACATGAGATCTACCCTCTTTACAAATTTTTTAACGTAAAATAAACTATAGACACAATGTTATACAGAAGATCTCTAGAACTTACTTAATCATCATGAATAACTAAAGCTTCATGCCCACTGAATAGTAAATCCCTATTTCTCCATGCCCACAGTCCCTGGCAATTATCATTCAACTCTCTACCTCTAAATGTTTTACCAATTTGTATATGTAAAACAAATAGCATATGCAATACCTGTTTTTCAGTGACTAGCTTATTTCACTCAGCATGATTTCCTCAAGACTGATTTACTCAAGTTTTCACATATAGCAAAATTCATTTTTTAAAGCTGAATCATATTCCATTATATGTACATGCTACATTTTCTTTATGCATTCATCCATTGATGGATATTTAGGTTGTTTCTGCATCTTGGCTACTATGAATAATGCTGCTATGAACATGGGAGTACAAAGATACCTTTGAGATTCTGACTACAATGCTTTTTGTTAAATACTCAGAAAGCAAATTACTATCATATGGTAGTCCTATTTTTTACTATATATTTTGAGGAATTTCTATACTGTTTTCCATAGTGGCTGGATGATTTTACATTCTCACAAATGGTAGACAAAAATTCCAGCTTCTCCAGATTCTCACCAACACTTATTTCTTGTATTTGTTTTGATAATGCCCATCCCAACAGTGTGAGATGATATATAATTTGGTTTTGATTTGCATATCCCTGAGGATTAGAGATGTTGAGCATCTTTTCATATATATATTGGCCACATACATGTTAAAAGAAACGCTTATTAAAATTGGGAGACTGGGATTGACATATAAACACTGCTATAAATAAGAACCTACTGTATATGAGAGGGAAGTCTAGTCAATACTCTGTAATGATGTATGTAGGAAAAGAACCTTTAAAGAGTAGATATTTGTATATGCATAATATTAATTTGTAGTACTGCCAGAAATAACCCACCATTGTAAATCAACTATATCCCAATAAAAATTAATATTAAAAAAGCAGAATATGATTAAAAATAAATGCTTATTAGAGTCCTTTACCCATATTTAAATAAGGCTATTTATTTATTTATTTATTGCTATGACAGGTTTGCTACATATTTTACATATTTGGAGTCAACTTTTGTGATGGTGTAAAGTCTGTGTGGGAAAAAGCAAGAGAGTTCCAGAAAAACATCTATTTCTGCTTTATTGACTATGCCAAAGCCTTTGACTGTGTGGATCACAAATTGTGGAAAATTCTGAAAGAGACGGGAATACCATACCACCTGACCTGCCTCTTGAGGAATTTGTATGCAGCTCAGGAAGCAACAGTTAGAATTAGACATGGAACAACAGATTGTTCCATATAGGAAAAGGAGTACATCAAGGCTGTATATTGTCACCCTGCTTATTTAACTTATATGCGGTGTAGATTATGAGAAATGCTAGGCTGGAAGAAGCACAAGCTGGAATCAAGATTGCAGGGAGAAGTATCAATAACCTCAGACATGCAGATGACACCACCCTTATGGCAGACAGTGAAAAGGAATTAAAGGGCCTCTTGGTGAAAGTGGAGAGTAAAAACGTTGGCTTAAAGCTCAACATTCAGAAAACAAAGATCNTTGGGAGAATGGTATTGAAACATGTATACTATCATATAAGAAATGAAGCACCAGTCTATGTTCAATACAGGATACAGGATGCTTGGGGCTGGTGCACGGGATGATCCAGAGAGATGATATGGGGTGGGAGGTGGGAGGTGGCTTCGGCATTGGGAGATCATGTACACTTGTGGCTGATTCATGTCAATGTATGGCAAAACCAATACAGTATTGTAATGTAGAATAAAGTATTAAAAAAATAATAAGTTGAATGGATTAAATGCCCCAACAAATCAAGACCCATATATATGCTATCTATAAGAAACCCATTTCAGGCCTAAAGACACATATAGACTGAAAGTGAGTGGATGGAAACATACATTCTATGCACATGGAATGCAGAAGAAAGCTGGAGTAACAATCCTCATATCAGATAAAATAGACCTTAAAACAAAAAATATTAGAAGAGATAAGGAAGAACACTACCTAATGACCAAGGTATCAATCCAAGAGGAAGACAACACAGCAATTGTAAATATCTATGCACCCAACATAGGAGCACCTCAATNAAGAAACCCATTTCAGGCCTAAAGACACATATAGACTGAAAGTGAGTGGATGGAAACATACATTCTATGCAAATGGAATGCAGAAGAAAGCTGGAGTAACAATCCTCATATCAGATAAAATAGACTTTAAAACAAAAAATATTAGAAGAGATAAGGAAGAACACTACCTAATGACCAAGGTATCAATCCAAGAGGAAGGCAACATAGCAACTGTAAATATCTATGCAACCAACATAGGAGCACCTCAGTACATAAAACAAAAACTAACAGACATAAAAGGAGAAATTGAAGTAATGCAATAATAATAGAATACTAACACCCCACTTACATCTTTGGACAGATCATCAAATGAAAATTAATAAGGAAACACAAGTCTTAGATGACACATTAGATGAGATGGATCTCATTGATATCTTCAGGACATTCCATCCAAATGCATAAGAATACACTTTCTTCTCAGGTGCACATGGAACGTTCTCCAAAATAGACCATATCTTGCATCACAAATCAAACAAGTAAATTTAAGAAAATTGAAATCATGCCAAGCATCTTTTCTGATCATGATGCTGTGAGACTAGATATCAATTACAAGAAAAAAAAAAGTAAAAAACACGAACACATGGAGATTAAATAATACATTTCTAAATAATGAACAGGTTACGGAAGAAATCAAAAGGGAAATCAAATAATTCCTAGAAACAAATGACAGTGAAAGAAACAATAGTAAAGATTCAGATCAGTTCAGTTCATTCANCAAACACATGGAGATTAAATAATACATTTCTAAATAATGAACAGGTTACGGAAGAAATCAAAAGGGAAATCAAATAATTCCTAGAAACAAATGACAATGAAAGAAACAATAGTAAAGATTCAGATCACTTCAGTTCATTCAGTTCGGTCATTCAGTCGTGTCCAGCTCCTTGCGACCCCACGGACTACAGCATGTCAGATTTCCCTGTCCATCACCAACTCCCAGAGCCTACCCAAACTCACGTCGATTGCGCCAGTGATGCGAACCAACTGTCTCATCCTCTGTTGTCCCTTTCTCCTCCCCCCTTCAATCATTCCCAGAATCAGGGTTTTTTCCAATGAGTCAATTCTTCACATCAGGTGGCCAAAGTATTGGAGTCTCAGCTTCAACATTAGTCCTTCCAATGAACACTCAGGACTGATCTCCTTTAAGATGGACTGGTTGGATCTCCTTGCAGTCCAAAGGACTCTCAAGAGTCTTCTCCAACACCACAGTTCAAAAGCATCAATTCTTTGGTGCTCAGCTTTCTTTATAGTCCGACTCTCACATCCATACATGACTGCTGGAAAAACCATAGCTTGGACTAGATGGACCTATGTGGGCAAAGGAAGGTCTCTGCTTTTTAATATGTTGCCTAGGTTGGTCATAGCTTTTCTTCCAAGTAGCAAGCATCTTTTAATTTTGGCTGCAGTCACCATCTGCAGTAATTTTGGAGCCCCCAAAATAAAGTGTCACTGTTTCCATTGCTCCCCATCTATTTGCCATGAAGTGATGGCACTGGATGCCATGATCTTCTAGTCATGTAAATTGATACAGCCATTATGGAAGATGGTATGGAGATTCCTTTAAAAATTAGGTATAAAGCAACCATATGACCCAGCAATCCCACTCCCAGGTATATACCCTGAAGAAAAACAATTTGAAAAAGACCTATGTACCCCCCAGTGTTCATTGCAGCACTGTTTAGAATAACTAGAACATGGAAGCAACCTATATATCCATTGACAGATGAATAAGTTGTGATACATATACACAATGGAATATTATTCAGCCATAAAAAGGAATGTGTTTGAGTCAGTTCTAATGAGGTGGATGAACCTACAGCCTATTATACAGAGTGATGTTAAGTCAGAAAAAGAAAGATAAATATCCCTTGGACTGCAAAGAGATCCAACCAGTCCACTCTAAAGGAGATCAGCCCTGGGATTTCTTTGGAGGGAATGATGCCAAAGCCGAAACTCCAATACTTTAGCCACCTCATGTGAAGAGTTGACTCATTAGAAAAGACTCTGATGCTGAGAGGGATTGGGGGCAGGAGGAGAAGGGGACAACAGAGGATGAAATGGCTGGATGGCATCACTGACTAGATGGACGTGAGTCTGAGTGAACTCTGGAGTTGGTGATGGACANATGGCTGGATGGCATCACTGACTCGATGGACGTGAGTCTGAGTGAACTCTGGAGTTGGTGATGGACAAGGAGGCCTGGCGTGCTGCAATTCATGGGGTCGCAGAGTCAGACATGACTGAGCAACTGAAATGAACTGAACTGAAAGTATATATATGGAATCTGAAAAGATGGTACCAAAGAATTTATTTGCAGGGCAGCAATGGAGAAACAGACATAGAGAACAGACTCATGGACACAGGGAAAAGGGAGGGGAGTGTGACAGGTATGAAGAGAGTAACATGGAAAATTACATTACCATATGTAAAATAGATAGCCAATGGGAATTTGCTGTATGTCTGAGAGAATTCAAACAGGGGCTCTGTATCAACCCTGAGGAGCAGATGAGGAGGAAGATGGGAGGGATGGTCAAGAGGAAGGGGACATATGTATACCTATGGCTGATTCATGTTGAGGTTTGACAGAAAACAACAAAATTCTATAAAGCAATTGTCCTTCAATTAAAAATGAATAGATTTTTTAAATAATTAAATTGATAGCATGACTTATGTAGAAAACCAAAAAAAAAAAAACCCAAAAAGAAACCTGAAAATAATTATTGCAACTTCATAGAATATAAGGGCAACACAGAGATCAATTATATTCATTTATACCAACAAGGAACAAGTGGAATTTGAAGTTATCAAACAATACAATTTACAATAGCCTAAAATAATGCAATGCTTCTGCTGCTAAGTCTCTAAGGTCATGTCCGACTCCGTGCGACCCCATAGACGGCAGCCCACCAGGCTCCCCCGTCCCTGGGATTCTCCAGGCAAGAACACTGGAGTGGGTTGCCATTTCCTTCTCCAATGCATGAAAGTGAAAAGTGAAAGGGAAATCGCTCAGTCATGTCTGATTCTTCGCGACCCCATGGACTGCAGCCTACCAGGCTCCTCCATTCATGGAATTCTCCAGGCAAGAGTACTGGAGTGGGGTGCCATTGCCTTCTTCAAAATAATGCAATACTTAGATACAAATCAAAACATTATGTATAGGGTTTGTATGTGGAAAACAAAAAACACTGATGGAAGAAATGAAAGTTTTTCTCTTTTTTAATGGAATGGTGTCCCCTGTTTATATATTAGAAGACTCAATATTGTTAAGATGTCAATTATCCCTAACTTGATTTATAAGTTCAATGAAATCTCCATGAAAAGACCAGGAAGCTAAACTATTGATATCAAAGAATAGATTCTAAATTTGATATGGGAAGGCAAAAGACTTGGAATGGTCAATAATATTTCTTTAAAAGCAATAACAGAAATTTATTAAAACACATCATAAATATAAAGTAACTAATGCAGCATGGTATTGGCAAAAAATAGATATATAGAATAATATATCAGAATACAAGACTTAGAAATGGATCCTCACAAATATAGTTAATTCACATTTCACAAAGTTTCAAAGGTAATTCAATGAAGAAATGATAGACTTTTTAACAAATAGTGCTGCATTAATTAGACATTCATATGAAAATAAAATAAATATAGATTATTTTATAAAAATATACAATTATACCTTTTACTAAATTAATTCATAACAGGCTATAGACCTAAGTATAATATGAAAAACTAACAATGCAACAATAAACTACTTGAAGAAAGCATAGCAGAAAATCTATGTGACCTTGGGTTTGGTGATGAGTTCTTAGATACAACATTATAATTATGATCCATAAAATTAAAAAATGATACACATTAAAATTAAGACTTCTGCTCTGAGAAAGACAATGAAGCATACAAGTCACAGACTGGGAGAAAATATCTGCAAAACACATATGTGATAAGGGAATTATATCAAAATATTCAAAGAGCTCATAAAATTCAACAATTAAAAAATGCAATTTAAAAATTAACAATAGATATTAATTGATACTACCAAAGATATACAGATATCAATAAGCATATAGATGCCCAACATGATTCATCCTTAGGAAAATACAACCACTACATGCCTAATAGAATGGATACCAACTGCTGGTTAGGATGCAGACCAATAGGGACACTTATGAATTGCTGATAGAAATAGAAAACAGCACAGTCAGATAGGAAGAGTCTTACTATACAGTCCTGCCAAGGTAATCATAAGAAGAAAACTCTGATAAACTGTCACAGCTAAGAAAAGCCTAAGGATACATGATTACTAAATACAGTGTGGTATCCCGAGTGATATCCTATCAGTTCAGTTCAGTTCAGCTCAGTTGAGTCGCTCAGTCGTGTCCGACTCTTTGCGACCCCATGAATCGCAGCACACCAGGCTTTCCTGTCCATCATAAAAAGGACAGAAGAAAGACATTAACAAAACTTAGGAAATCTGAATAAAGTATAAACATTATGTTTCAACAGTATCACATGAATTGTGATAAAATTCTATACTAGTGTCATGTATTAGCAATAGAAGAAACTGAGTGTGGAATATATAGGAACTCTATCTTTTCATAATTTGTATAAATTTAAAACTGCTTTAAAATGAAGTTCATCTCAAAAAAGCAAGTTTGCAAAACTTATAATACTCAGATTACTTATAATACTCAGATAAAGGTATATAGTACCTGGATTTCCCAGGCAAGAATACTGGAGTGAGTTACCATTTCCTCCTCCTAGGGAATCTTCCCAACCCAGGGCTCAAACCTGCATCTCCTGCATCTCATGCATTGTAGGCAGATTTTTTACTGCTGAGCCATCAGGGAAGCCCTTTATACATACATACATACATATACATATACATACATATAAAATATATATCTAAACACAAACTTTAAAACTTTCACAAAAATTATTCAGAAATGGGTCATGGACCTAAATATGAAACATAAAATTATAAAACTTCTAGAAGAAAAGCTATAGGGAAAAATCTAGATAACTTTTGGCTTAGGCACCACTTTTTTAGCCACCGTACTTGGATATAAGGTTGTGGTAGGGGGAGCACTTCCCTGGTGGCTCAGTGGTAAAGCCTCTGTCTGCAATGCAGGAAACTCAGGTTTGATCCATGAAATTCTCTAGGCCAAAATACTGGAGAGGATAGCCTTTATCTTCTCCAAGGGATTGAACCCAGGTCTCATTCATTGCAGGCAGATTCTTTACCAGCTGAGCCACAAGGGAAGCCCAAAAATACTGTAGTATGTAGCCTATCCCTTTTCCAAGGGATCTTCCTGACCCAGGGATCTCTTATCTGAAGAAGGAAATGGAAGCCCACTCCAGTATTCTTGCCTGGAGAACCCCATGGATGGAAGAACCTGGCAGGCTCCCATCTGGGGGATCACAGATAGCTGAGTGACTTCACTTTCACTTTTTGGATAGGACACCAAAGGCACAATCCATTAAAGAAGTACTTGATAAACTGGATTAAAATTTTAAATTTTAAATATTAAAATTTAATCATTAAATTTAAAATTCATTAAAATTTAAAATTTCTGCTGTGGAAAGGACAATGTCAAACAAGTAAAGATACAAACCACAGACTCAGAAAGTATTTGCAGAAGACACAACTGATAAAAATATATTATGCTAAATATACAAAGAACTTATAAAACTTAATGCGAAAAGACAAATAAACCCATTTGAAAATGGGCCAAAGACTTTAACAGATACTTCATCAAAGATATACAGAGGGCAAGTAAGAATATGAAAATATGCTCCACATCATACATCTCAGAGAAATATAAATTGAAACAACAATGAGATACCCTTACTCACCTAGTAGAATGATTGAAACTCAGACCAATGACAACACCAAATATTGGGAGGATGTAGAGCAACAGGCATTCTTATGCATTGCTAGTATGGATGCAAAATGATGCAGCCACTTTGGAAGATAATTTGGTAGCTTCTTGCAAAACTGAACATATTCTCATCATATGATCCAGCAATCATATTTCTTAGTATTTACCCAAAGGAGTATAAATTTATGTCAACACAGAAACCTGTGCATAGATGTATTTGTTGTTTTATTTAGTCACTAAGTCATGTCCAACTCTTTTGCAACCCCATGGACTATAATCTACAAGGCTTCTCTGTCCACCAGGATTTCCAAGGAAAAACTACTGGAGGGGGTTGCCTTGCCCTCCTTCAGGGGATCTTCCTGACCCAGGGATTAAACCCACATCTCCTGCATTGGCAGNTGTCAGCGTGTATTGTACCTGCAATCATGTTTCTTTCCTTCACATGGGTAAAAATAAGCAGCATCCATAAGATTATGATTTTTTATTTTGTTGCCAGTGAAGATTTCACTCCATCAAAACCTGTCAGTCTTGAACATTCTGACTAAATCTTGTATTCTGGTTTTTAAAACAGTCACTCCGTTTTCAAAGTCTGTCTTTCCTTATAGAATGTGGAAATTATTTCGACATAGCTTGTATCTTTGCCCTGAGCACTAAGAGGAACACTGTCCTAATAAATTAGTTATCCATAAGTGTTCATTCCAGTAGGACTTTGTTACCAAATTGAAGGAAGATAACTTCAGTACACTCTTTTAGGTCATGCTAGTTGCCATTTTGTAAAATTTCTTTTCTCTCCTTTGTTTTTTTCCTCATTTGGTTTAATTTTTCTAATGGTAGGAAATATAATTCTAGATGTTTCCATGGGCCAGTGTGATGACTGGTTTTTAGTGTTTGTTTTTGACTGGCTCCAGTGCTGCCATGTGTATTTACTAGGAGATAATGCGTTTATAAGCATTTTAACATTCTGTAAAGTGGACTAGAAATATTTATAATTTTACAGACACCACAGCATTTTATTTTTAATTTATTTTAAAAGAGGCACTACTTATGTAAATCTGAACTGTGTGATATTTCTTGCTTTAAGAGATAGACGTAAACCTCTTATACAGAAACTTGTGACCATGACTTTATTTAATATCATAGTCAATAGTATAACATGAGTTTCTTGCAGTTACAAATGGGCATTTAGCATACAGTATGATTATAAATTATGTAAGCAGCTTTCTAATGATCATAAAGTATCAAGGTGAAAAAACATGCAATTCAGTAATTAAAAACTTAGTGCAAAACTACAGCTGTGTCTCTCCATTCATCAAACCAGTTCACATGCACTTTAAGTTGTTCAGGTACCGATGAGCATTGTCCATGCAAGAGTGATGGCTGGATGAATACTCTCTTTGCTGGATAAGGTGGTGTTTAAGGACCTAGGTCAGTGTCTATAAACTTATTTAGATGAAAGTTTATCAATTATAGCAAACTGTAATGCCAGAAACAAAAAATAAACATTTGATTAAAGGCTTTGTAGTGGTAAATTTTTGACGCAGAACTGTCATTTACTGGAAAATTGTGAAAATCTAGTTTGCTGTACATTTTTTACCATTACAAAGCATTTTGCATGCTGTACATTTTAAGTGAAGTAACATTCCAATTTTATTTTTTAAGATATAAAACTCTTTTATACATATACCTGTATACACCCATAATTTGTTCTTACAGTTTCAAATTCTTCTCCCTTTTTAAGAAACTTTTCTTACCCATTATAATTCACTCTGTATTTTCTATGTCTTCCTCCCTCCCCTTTCCCACCTGCCATTTTGTTATCCATGTCAGTGCCATATGGAAAGGTACCAAATTATATCCAATTTCCTCCTAGTAAAATTACTCTTAAAAATATCACATAGCTAGACAAGAATATTAACTTATTTTAAAAAATCTCAAGTTGATGTGCCGTAGTTATTCCAAATAGTACATTTTGTTTAAAGGACTCCCTGAAAGAAGCCAATTCCTGATACTTCTTTGGCTTTTCTAATCTGATTTTAATTGACGTAATACCTAATTGAAGGTTATGTTTCTGTCCTTTCTTCCTGGTCTTTTCCTGCACTGATACTTTAAAGTTTAAGTGAAATTTGACATAAAGAAGTGCAGCCTGTCTAGGAATTTAATGTATAACAACACTGGTCCTTTTTTTCTTTTAAATGAGAATCAAATTTGAATTTTGAAATCAGGGAATTTGATCCCCTTTCTTTAAAAATAAGATAGTAAAAATAAATAAATAAGTAAAAATAAGATAGTATCTAATGTTGGACAGAGAAGAGGTCAGTTAAGGCCATTACTTCTCTTTGTATTAAGCTGAAATCTGGAAACTAGCAAAGGTGAAATATACTTGTTTTCAGTCCTGGCTGTAAGTAACAGGCCCCAGACTATGGAAAGTGGCATGTCTCTCAGACATGAGCAGTAGAGATCTATTTTTAAGTGGACTATGTTAGTGGCCAGTAATATTCAGTTCCAAAGAGGGAGATTCCTGAACATATACTTAGGAAACTGTAAGATAGAATCAGATTGGAAAACCTTCAAGTTTTTAAAAAAATAAACATATCTGCATACATCCTCCTACACACCAAATAACCCAGAAGAACAAAATGGTGTTAGATTTGAATTTTGTTTTGGGTATTTGACTTCCGTATGTTACCTTAATTATCCTGTACTTTGGGTAATGCTTTTTGGTAAAATTATACCACCTAGAGGAAATGGCTTAAGTTTTAAATCTGATAACTTTTTGAGAATGCTGGAAACTAC
>SJYW01027101.1:281752-310313 GCA_006410735.1 Raphicerus campestris
TCATTAAGTAGCAACACTATCTTCTCTGTATTTATTCCAGAGAAATGACATTATGTTCACTCAAAAAAAAACTATATACTAATTATTATAGCAGCTTTATTTCTGATTATTAAAACAAGAAAAACTCAAATGTCCTTCAGCTGATCACTGAATGGGACATCCACACAATGGAATACTGCTGCTGCTGCTGCTGTTAAATTGCTTCAGTCGTGTCCAACTCTGTGTGACCCCATAGACAGCAGCCCAGCAGGCTCCCCTGCCCCTGGGATTCTCCAGGCAAGAACACTGGAGTGTGTTGCCATTTCCTTCTCCAGTGCAATGGAATACTAGTCAACTGAAAAAGGAAACAAACTACTGATACACATAGAAACATGGATGAATCGTAACTGTAACATGCTAAATGGAAAAAGGCAGATTCAAAAGAAAGCATACTATCTGTTTCCGAGGATGTAATATTCTGGAAAGGCAAAACTATAAGGTATAAAACAGACGAGTTGTGGCTTAGGGTCTGGGGGTGAAGGAGGAATAGATGAAGTGGTATCTAAGGGTAATTCTTAGAGTGATAGAATTGTCCTATTATTGATCATAGTGGTAGCTACATGACTGCAGGTATTTGTCAAATCTCATAAATCTGTACACTAAAAAGGGAGGATTTTACTGTACGTGTATGCATGCTCAGTCGGTCATGTCTGACTCTGTCACCATAGTCCACCAGGCTCCTCTGTCCATGGGATTCTCCAGGCAAGAATACTGGAGTGGATTGCCACTTCCTTCTCCAGAGGATCTTCCCAACTCTAAGATCGAACCCAAGTTTCCTGCATTAGCAGGCAGATTCTTCAACACTGAGCCACTAGGGAAGTCCCCTGCTGCTGCTGCTGCTGCTGCTGCTAAGTCACTTCAGTCATGTCTGACTCTGTGCAACCCCATGGACGGCAGCCCACCAGGCTTCCCCGTCCCTAGGATTCTCCAGGCAAGAACACTGGAGTGGGTTGCCATTTCCTTGTCCAATGCATGACAGTGAGAAGTGAAATTGAAGTCGCTCAGTCGTGTCCAACCCTCAGTGACCCCATGAACAGCAGCCTTCCAGGCTCCTCCGTCCATGGGATTTCCCAGGCAAGAGTACTGAAGTGGGGTGCCATTGCCTTCTCCTAGGGAAGTCACCTACAGAAGTAGAAATATGATGTAGTACACATAAATCTTATATACTGTTCCAAAACCAATGTTACCACAATAATTTTTAAAAGCACCCCAAAGATGTCTGTAGGTATCATCGAAGTGGAGGTAAAAACCACAGTGAAGCAAGTAAGGGAGTTATACCAAGAGAGTCCTTATCTCTTTAGCAAAAATGAATGAAGTGATGGATACATGCTAAGGAGTAAAGTTTTAGGGGCATGAGGAATTTCAGCTTCCATGTACTTCACTGAATAAGTATTTACCATATGTTCTTTTTGTCAGTTTTTTTCCTGTGATGGAAAACTAGTGCCTGCAAGAAGGGTGTCAGGACATGAAGTTCTTCTGATATTTAAAATAGAGATTGGCAAAAGCATCCTCACTGGGGCCAAATATGAGACTATTATACGTGCTGTACTAGTTTATGGAAACATTCTAATGGAACAGTAAGACTTCATTAAGACAGGTGATTTTGCTCATATTTAAACTTTTCCAATTTAAGTGTACCAGTTAAGCAGATTTACAGATTACATTGTCCAGTCTTAATGAAATTTGCCCTCACAAAATGAACAAGAAATTCAAAAAGTCTCTTGCAAAGGAGTCATCAAAGGCAATTCTCTTATCACAAGCACAACTGAGCAATTAGAAAATGGTAGTGCTAAGATTCCTCTTCCCCTTTGGGCATATTTCCTATCAAACATTTATGAGTGAAAAGTCCATGACAATGATAAAATCATCAGACAACCATGTCACTATTACTAAAATACTGCTAGTAGTAATATTAACTACAATTACTTAATTAAATGAGAAAAGTGTTTACGCTAAAAAAAAAGAAAAGAAAAATAAACAACATTGCATTCAACTTTATTCTATTTCAGTTCCTATAACTGGCCAAGTTTTATAATATATGTATCATATTTGTATTTGATTATCTTTGAAGAACATAATTTATACATAAACACGTGTTGGGATACAAATCCATAGAAATATTTTACTGAAAGGCTCACACTATCAAAAACATTTGAGGGTTTTCCTGGTTCAGTTGTAAAGAATCCACCTGCCGATGCAGGAGACTTGCATCCCATCCCTGGTCTGGAAAGATTCACATGCTACAAGACAGCTAAGCCTGTGAGTTACAGCTACTAAGCCATAACGCTAGAGCCTGAGAGCCACCACTACTGAGCCCACAGGCTGCAGCTGAAGCCCATATGCCTAGAACCTGTGCTCCACAACAAGAAAAATGAGAACCGCAATGAGAAGCCTGCATACCACAACTAAAGAGAGCCTGCGTGCAGCAAGGAAAACCCAGCATAGCCATAAACAAATAAATAAATCTTTAAAAAAAAAAGTTTCCAAACACTTAAAGAAAAATTTGAAAGCATTGATGGAGAGGATATAAATTCTACAAGTAGATCTATGAGGCTAATATTAATAATCAGGGACATTTTTTTAAATTTAAAAATCAAAAGACTTTTATTGTTTAAAATGAATGCATCAAAAATATAAAATAATTATTCTTTTTTTTCTAGATCTTAGAATCTCACAATAAAATATAGAGCTCTGTTCTTTAATATTTCACTCCTTACAGATTCCAAGTTAAACCAGAATTTCTAGAATCAATGTATTTTGTGAACATTTGAAAAGAAATGTTGATATAATGAAAAGCATATAGTGGTCATTAGAAAGCAAGATGACTTTTGTAAAAATAACTTGCACAACTGACTTGATTTGTCTTTTTTAATAATGTCACACTGATATTAAGGGAATGGGGTAAATACTACTATCTTAACAAAGCAGTTAAAAAAATCAAGATGTGAATAATAATCTAGTGAAATTTAGCTGACACATACTGTAATGCGTAACCAGAATAATCTTTCCAGTTCACTTCCTGGCAGCACCACAAGTCTGGAGTCTTTGATGTCTCAGAATGAGATCTGCAGGCGTTATTCGCATCACCTTTCCCTGGCCCTCCACGCTCGGATGCCCTCACTACTCTCGTGCGTGTGTGCTGCTCACCTGTGTCCAGCTGTTTGCAAGCCCATGGACTGTGGCTCACCAGGCTCCTCTGCCCATGGAAGTCTCCAGGCAGGAATACTGGAGTGGGTGGCCTTTCCCTTCTGTAAGGTCTCTTCCCAACCCAGGGATCGAACCTGCATCTCCTGCATTGCAGGCAGATTCTTTTCTTTACCAGCTGAGCCACCAGGGAAGCCCCATTACTCTCCTCGGCGAGTTTAAATCCCATGATTCAGTCTCTGCCGCCATTCTCTGTAAAGGCTCTTAGCTCGCGCCTCTCCCTGGCTTTCCTGGATGAACTTACACCTTCTCCATTTAAACCTACACCTGAATGCAGATGACTACATCTAAACTATTCACAGCCATGTTATCCAGACTCATTTGCTCCTCTTCTCCATTTAGGCAAATTTCAACTCTGCTCTTTCAGGCCAAAAGTTATAAAGGAGTCCATGACTTTCTGTCATACTCTATATCAATCCTTCAGCTAATTCTACCTTCAAAATTATCCAGAAGAGAACTGATTTTAACCACAGCCACTACTATCATTATAATCCAAGCCACGAATACCTGCAATAGCAATCTTTCCTCCCTCAAAACACAACACAACAAAACAAAACAAGCCTAGCCTTTCTTTTCCCTTGGCCAGCTCTGGTCTATTTTCAATTCGGCAGCCAAAATAATCTATTATAATGTAAAAGTCTCTCGGATCGTTCCTCCACTCAAAATTCAGCAGTTTTCCAAACTAAAGCTCAAATTTCCTGCAGTGACAATATAAAGTCAGTTTTTCTTTCTGATCTCATCCTAGTCTCTTCTTTGCTAATTTCAGTTCAGCCACTTGGAAGAAGTGGAAGAAGAAGCCATTCCCTTCTCCAGATCTTCCCAACCTAGGGACTGAACCCAGGTCTCCTGCATTGCAGGCAGATTCTTTACCATCTGAACCACCTGGGAAGTCCTCATAGGTATGTATATATATATATATATATATATATATCCAAACACAACAAATTGCAAACAATAAATATGTATGTTTTTTATATATCAAATATACTTCAATAAAACTCTTAAGAAAACCAATTATAAAAATAAAGGAGGAGGGACCTAATTTGGGCTCTCTCTTGCAATTTCCCACATGTACTATGTAATCTGGACCTCAGTGACTTTGTACGTGCTTCTTGTTCTACCTTCCATCTCTATCACCATTCATCTCAGTGGCGCAATGAAGACTCATTTGTTACGAGTCTTTACATCTATTAAAACCTCTTCTATGCTGCCTCTGTAGTCTGTTTGTACTTCTATCATTGTCCCTGTTACATCAGGTTGCAATTATTTGTTTTGAGTCTTTCTCCTTATAAGCTATGAGTTTCTGGATATTAAGATTCATGTCAACGATCTACTGTATTTGATACCCCCGTGTCTATGTTATACAACTGATTTTCAAATGTAGTTGAATCTATATTTAAAAAAATCTAGAAGGACCAAATTTTCCAAAAGCTTTAGTGTGAGCCAAAATTGTCATTGATATTTGTTATCCAGATTATGGAAAGTAAATCTCAAATATTGTGCCAAAACATCCACAGGAGAGTATGAGCCTCCCATTATCAGAGACATTTGGGCAGAGCCTGGATAATCAGTGCTCAGGGAATCTTAAAAGATCCTTGAACTACATGAGAAGTTAGACTAGAAGAACCCTCAGGATCTGAAAAAAATTTATTCCCTGATCAGAGAAAATCATTCTCTATTTTTTCTTTTCTTTTTCACAATTTATGGCATTTTTTGACTGTATTATTCTATCTAATTTAGCACAATTTGAGTAAAATTTAAGGATTAAATGCAAAGTCAACTATAAATCTGTAGTGAACACATTTGCTCATGTAATCTGAGTGACTTTATAGTCAAAATATATTTTTAATTTAAAGCTCTCAATCTATTTGTATACATTTTTTGTATTAATAAGCTGAGCTTTGAAATAACAAAAACATTTAAATTCTAAAATGTTATTACTAGTGATATTTTTCCATGGGTTCTTAACCATTGTTTTATCTCCTCTCCCCCTCCTTTTATCAAATTTTAAGTTAAATAATTGCTTTATTTGAATAGTTGTGCAATTTTTATGATTTTAAGATGCTTAGAATTTAGAAGCATATTTTAATACTGAATTTTATTTTTTTATAAAAGGTGTATTTAATTATTATAGTGTTAATGTTTCAAGAGTAACAGCTTTATTTCAAAATACCTTAGTGATTATAAAAAATACAAAAATTTTGCTTCTACTGATACTATTATCATGCAACACATTTTACAAGTAGTTACACTGTCTTATTTTATTATAAAAAAATAATAACAAACCTAGAAAAAAATAGAATTTTTTCATAGTGAGTTTTCTAGTACAGAAAGGTTTCAATGATTTGTAAAAGATTACATAGCAAGTTATGGCAAAATGAGAAGTAGAATTTTCTCCTGATTTTAGCTGAGAGTTCACTACATTTCAAACCTACATATCTAACTTCCAGGGTCTACTAATGGAGAGAAAATTTTTAAGAATTTCCTTTGAATTTTTAAGAATTTCCTTTGACTTAAGAAATAAATTTGTTTTTGCTTTCCTAAACTAAGTAAAGAAAATATATTTAATATTTCTTGAAATTAACATTATTAATTTACTAGTTATCCCCAAAGCCAGAAGAAATCCTTAGGTAAATATAATATTTAGTATTTGAATTGCAGTAACCCAGGAACATTTTTTTTCTTTCAAGTTTCTCTCACTTTGACCTCAATCTTTAGAAGGCAGTCTTCACATGTGAATTCCCATCTGGTAGGAGGCCTTTTCTGTTCTTAATTTTAAAGAAATCTAATGTAACTTGAAATCATCTAAACTAAAAACCCACATAGAGTTTATTGCCTAAATCTTTTTCTGCTCTTTGTTATGCAAAAGTTTGCCTTATTTTAATATAAAATAAGCCCAGTTATTCTCTGTGTCAGTCACTATTAGCAAGAAATTCATAAAAAATATGCATGACTATAAGTTAAGAGCATAAGCCTTTTCTAAGGGATCAATTTTGAAGTTCTGGAACCTGTAAAAACTAAGAGAATGTTCCTTCAAAGTAATTCTTATTATTTCAAATTCCTTTTTCTATGCTTATGATAAATCCATACATTTTCCTACTAAAATATTTGCGTGACACTAACAATAGATTTTTCATTAATTTCACAGTAGAAATAAAGTGAAAATGAGGATTTTGAAACTGAAGTCTATATATATTTTAATTCAAATAATCAAAATTTTCAAAGGTATGCAAACAATTGAGGAAATTACTATAGGAAATTTGAAATAGCCTTGATGGTTTGGTAAGAATATTTAGAAGTGGACTAGAAAATTTATTCTGCTAAAATAAGTAGATAAATAAACAGCTAAACACACAAACACATGTATATGTATACAATTCTCAACAGTAAAAACTATGCACTGTCTAGAACATATATATGATTTCTCTGTTCTTCCTTTGTTTTGGTTCTATGTAATACCCCCCAAAAAGGAAAACTCTAAAGAAGGCAAATCATTGTTTCCAAGAAAACAAAAATGATAGATGATAAGACACTTAACCAATTGGTAAGCATCTTAATACTTGCTATGTTAACCCTTAGCCTCTGAGAGATACAGAAATAGATGTCCATCAAAATGTGAGCTGCTGCTAAGTCGCTTCAGTTGTGTCTGACTCTGTGTAACTTCATAGACGGCAGTCCACCAGGCTTCCCTGTCCCTGGGATTCTCCAGGCAAGAACACTGAAGTGGGTTGCCATTTCCTTCTCCAATGCATGAAAGTGAAAAGTGAAAGTGAAGTTGCTCAGTCGTGTCTGACTCTTCGCAACCCCATGGACTGCAGCCTACCAGGCTCCTCCACCATGGGATTTTCCAGCCAAGAGTACTGGAGTGGGGTGCCATTGTCTTCTCTGAAAATGTGTGCTAGCATTGGACAACTTTCCAATAAGAAATTCACTAGTTGAAATCAGTGTCCAGCCAGCTTTTTAAGTGAATCAACCATCCATGGGACAAGTCAAATTACTGCATATTATGGAAATTTCCAGAACATTATTCCAACTGTTCAAAGGCTTCCTGACCCTAAACCTGAAGCAGACATATCAAGAACAAGTCTACCGCTTACCAGCATCTACATGGCTAGAGCTGCCAATGATACAAATTAATGAACATTCTATAGCACCTCCCAAAGATCATTTCAAGGAAATCTCGCCCTTATCTATTCATCCCATGAAGGTACAAAAACATATTTGGAATAACATTCAATCTCTTCAGTGGCCAAGGCATGCCAACAGGCCCAGTGCATGCAAAACTAAGGGAAAGGAGATAGAGAAAGAAGGAAAGAACGATGGAAGAAAGGAGGAAGGAAATGAGTGACGACAATCTTCTCAGCTTCCAGGTGCCTGTCTAGAAAGATCATACAACTGACCAGAATCCAGCTTTAGCATTCCTAAACTGAAATACAATTAACAACAAAACAGAAAGCATAATTATCTAAGTAAGTTTCTCATGTGGAAAATGCAACTTAAAATTTTCTTCCTGTAAGTTTACATAAATATACATATATATTCATTAAAATATCAGTCTTAGAAAAACTAGACAATTCTCTCAAAACCTTTTGGAAAATTCAACATGCTTCCATATTTTAAAAATATAATTAAGAGTTCAAAAGTTTTGGAGCTTCAAAACTTTTTCAAAATTTTCACTGTGCACAGAATGTGGGTGAGCCATGTACAGACTGTCCCTGACTTGACTTGGTTCAATTTATGATTTTTCAACTTTAGCTGTGGTGAGAAAGTGATACACGTTCAGTAGAAACTGTAGTTCAGATTTTGAGTTGCAATCCTTTCCCAGGTTAGCCCTATGTGGGACAGTCTTCTCTCTTGATGCTGGGTGGGGTGGCAAGCAGCAGCTCCCAGTCAGCAACTCATACACTTACAAACATTCTGTACCCACACAAGCATACTGTTTTTCACTTTCAGTATCACATTCAATAAATCACATGAGATTTTCAATGCTATTATAAAATAGGCTTTGTGTTAGATGATATTTGCCAAACTGTAGACTAATGTTAGTGCTTTCAGTACATTTAAGGTAGGTCAGGCTAAGCAATGATGTTCGGTAGGTTAGGTGTATTAAATGCATTTTCAGCTTATTAATGACAACCCACTCCGATACTCTTACCTGGAAAATCCCATGGATGGAGAAGCCTGGTAGGCTACTGTCCATGGGGTCGCAAAGAGTCAGACACGACTGAGAGACTTCACTTTCACTTTTCAGCTTATTAATTTTTCAACTTATGATAGATTTATCATTTTAAGTCTAGGATGATGCAAGTGCATGCTAAGTCACTTCAGTTGTGTCTGACTTGTGACCCTATGGACTGCAGCCCTCCAGATTTCTCTGTCTGTGGGATTCTCCAGCCAAGAATATTGGAGTGGGTTGCCATTGCCTACTCCAGGGGATCTTCCTCACCCAGAGATCAAACCTGCATCTCTTATGTCTCCTGCATTGCCAGGTGAGTTCTTTACTGCTAGCGCCACCTCGGAAGCCCAGGATGATCTGTACTTATTACAAAGTATACAGAAGTAAGTATATGGCACTTTCATATATTATGTTCATATATATGTTCATAAAACATAATATGTGGATATGTCATACCTTTCAATTTCTCACATAGCTACAAAAAAGGAATCTAGATTACTAAAGTGACATTTATATGTTGCCTATGTCTCAATAATGATGCTGGAAACTGCAAAAAAAAAAAAACGATGCATTCAGTTGATGTTTAAATCAACTGAAACAGTCTATTCTCATGATGCACTGTGGCTTGAGTGAGGATACATCCTCAAACTCCACATACATTTTGCTAATTTCCCTAGGTTCATTACTTTCTGGGTTTTTCTGACACTTCCTTTGCACTCTTGCTCCCTCTCCCTCTCCCTCTCTCCCCCTTTCCCTCTCTTCTAATTAGGCCACTTCTTTCTTCCTATCATTCTTGCTCTAAATATACTTGCTAAGTCTATCGCTGCTGTTGCCTCTTCTCCAAGTTATCTTTTTTTAGGCACAATGCCAGTGCCATTTTTCTTATGATTTGTGAAAAGTCTTTCTTTCCTCTGTCCCTGCCCAGGCCTCCTACCCCCTGCCTAAGCTTTTCCTTTTTCCTCTATTATCTACTATGCTCTCTGTTATATTTCTAGCCCTTAAAGTTCACAGGGCTCATGAGAAAAGAAAACTACAGCTGTGGTGAAACAACAGAGGTTTGTCCAAAAACTACCCTTGGTTATTTGAATCTAATTTACAGTGTTGCCTCCAAACAATAGCTTAATTGCAGGAATCTCAGAGAAAAAAAAAGAAAGCTGCAAAAATCAAGCAGAAGCCTTGGAAAAAGCATTTGTTATATGTCTGTTCTCAAGACACAGGCCCCTCCAATTTGCCTTATCCTTCCATTAATATGATAAAACAAAATCTATTTACATTTTTCTTTATTTACAGAATTAAATCATAAAAGCTTCAGTTCATCCAATTAATGAACTAAAGGTGCACTATTAATAAGATACAGAATACATGTCATCTTAATCTTTAAGAGATAAATATAAGATATATTTAATTTGAGTAGGATGTTTGCAGTCTTATTAAGAACACTGGGGAAGGCAATTGGGTAACTGATGTCTGAGTTTTTAGTGACATCCAGAGAATCTTATGGGCTAAAGGAATTCCCAGAGGAGAACTGTGGAATGTAACCGCCAGTTCGGGCTTCTATACTTGATTCACGTCTTTGCTTAGTTATGCAGTGAGTTTTAAAGCCTTTAATTTGACTAGTGTTGTTATGTATCTTGTTTTTCTATACCATCCTGTTTTGTTTACTTTTATGGCTAGTTTGGTTGCCTAAAATTATTGCCCTTTCTCTGTAGGTTCAAAATGTTAGGTGAATTTGCCTCAATAGTGATCAGCATTTTTATTTTTATTTCACAAGCAAATACTTTTATACATGCTTTGAATAAAGAATATATTTTAGGTCTTAATAAGGAAATGAATCATTATAAACATAACTGGATCCCTTGCCTTTTTTTTTTCTTTACACTCCACATGTATCTTCAATAGATTTACTGAGCTGCTGACCTACAGAGAAAAAAATCTTTCTGGTTATAACTGGGAACATTAAAAACAATCCTATATTTGCAAAATCAAAATGACTCAAGATGACAGCACTACAAATACCAAGTTAAGTTCCCTGTAAGCTACCGTCAGAAGTTAACAGTCCAGAGGCAATTAAGGGAGTTTACTTTTAAAGAAAAATTCTCTCCCAAAATCACATCTGAGTTAGTCTTCAGGGGAAGATAGGGATTGAAAAATATATGGATTCTACATAAATCATTAGGATATTAAAGGTGAACAGAATAGAAAAACAAAAATAAAGAGAAGAAAAGCAAAAAAGTGAGGATGCTATTTAATTAACACTGATGTGTAGCCATGAATACCACATAGATAGAAACTTATAATCCAGGAATCTTTTAAAAAGAAATACTGCTGTGATAAGAGAAAAGGAAGCATTAGCACTGACCAGCTTTTGAGCAATAATATTTTGGCCTATGGAGTTCTGTGAAAATTGCACTGTACCAGTAATATTTAATTGTAGCATAAAAATTAAACACCATTTACTTGATATAAAATAGGGATAGTATGTAAATTAAGTAAGTTTCAATTCATGTCTTCTTACTCATATCTGTTGGCAGTTTAAATAGTTTTAGTGTCATTAATTGTTAGAAAAGTGCAAGATTTGCTGTATGCTTGCCACTTAGGACCAAAGGCACAAAAGTCTAATTGAACTAAGTAATTAGTAATTTGTCATTTCCTATTGTCAGCAATTACTTTCCATTAGAAATCCTCACTGAAAATTCTAATTTGAAGTGAGGTTTGCATTTTATTGCTGTCCATCCAAATTAGTTTAAAATTGACAGCTACATTTTCATTTAAAATTTTAAAGATATTAAATATGCTTGAGAAAACTGAAGCACACTTAGCTCCACATAAGCCTCTGTGTGTGAGCATGCGCATGCAGACACACACACTTAGAAGAAAAGACAGCCAACACCCAAGAAGGCACTTTTTATTTTTCCGAAAGGGAGTTGCTGTGCAAACATCACACCATGGTTGCTTCTGTGAAATTTCAGGTTTCTGATTTTTACATTTGCACACAGACCCCTGCAGTGATGCTCTCACCTGCACACAGATGGACAAGGAAACAACACACTATTAGACTTCTTTCTAGGGTTCCGAGCTCCCTCTGGGATATGGCTGTTGGATGGTTTTTCATTTCTTCTTTCTTCATGCTCCACTAGCCAATCAACTATTTCCCTTCCCTATGTTCTGAGCGCTGTATAAAGCTAAAAGGGAATGTAGCCTCAAAAATAATACTAAGGAGTTGACTCATAATTAGCATGGGTCCATTCATGTATTTTAACTAAGGGCAACTAATGAGTCAAGCTTATCCTCAAACTTTGTAAAAGTTTAAGCACCACGTATTTCCCAACTGGTAGTTTTCCTCTTTTAAAACTTAAGACTGTTTTCCTTGAAATACAGCTGGATATCTTTAACAATTAGACCAGGCTTCCAATTGTTAACTTTAAAGATACAGATGCAAAGGTCATATGTTTTTCTCTCTACTCCATGCTTAAAATTCTGAAACTGTAAAACAAATCTTTAAAAGACTTGAGTTAATATACCTGTGCACAAAGACCCTGTGTTAGATGAAGCTAATAGAACTTGCTCTGGGAAAAGCATATCCACATTGTTATATTATGATAAAGAGGCAATGTCCATAAAGAACATTTGATTTATTTACCTAGAGATAGAATTACATTAAAGGGAAAATGACAATGAAATTCCATAATAACATGTCTAATAATTTAGTAACTAATAAGGGTGGTGTTGAATGCATCTCTATATTAATTGAAGTGATAACGGTGTACTAATTTTTCCCTAAATTATGCAAGTGCTAAAATTTACTTGTAACACTAGAAATTATAATGAATTTCTCTTATTTTTTAAGTGACAATCTAATCATTATTCTAAACTCATATACTTTTATAGAGCAAATTTTCTACTGTTACCCCTTTGGTAACTAACTAGATGTATCACACATCTGTAACACTTAAGTGAACATTAATTAGTGCTAATTTACAATCAAATTCCAATGGAGAAGCAAATTATGCTTTCTTGAACATCAAAAGTCTTTATTATGACCATTATGATGAATGTCAGAATATCTTAATTATTTCTACTTATAAATAATATTTCCCACAAACCTTCAAAATGCACGAGAATGCTCTAGAAAGCAATAATAATAATAACAATAATGCTGCTGCTGCTGCTAAGTCGCTTCAGTCATGTCTGACTCTGTGCTACCCCACAGACAGAAGCCCACCAGGCTCCCCCATCCCTGGGACTCTTCAGGCAAGAACACTGGAGTGGGTTGCCATTTCCTTTTCCAACGCATGAAAGTGAAAAGTGAAAGTGAAGTCGCTCAGTCGTGTCCGACTCTTAGCGGCCCCATGGACTGCAGCCCACCAGGTCCCTCCATCCATGGGATTTTCCAGGCAAGAGTACTGGAGTAGGGTGCCATTGCCTTCTCCAAATAATAATGCTAGTCTTACTATAATTTAGTTTTAACTCAGTAATAATGCAGTTCATTTCAATGAATATCTTGCTCTCTTTACTACTTTATAATGGAAAAGAGATTGCCTGAAAACTCAGGAGCAAAAATTTCCATTGTGTATTGTTTAACAGCTATTGAAATAGATTTTAAAATTTTGACTATACTGCCACAGGATTTTGCTACATAAATCCAAGTTTGTCCGTAATAAATATATCAGTTTTAGATGAACCAAAAATAATTTAAACTGTAAAATATTTGCCTCCTTGTATGAATCATACAGTTCTAAAGCAAAATGCTTCCCAGAAGAAAAATAAGCAACAGATACCAACAAACTCCTATTCCACTCATTCTAAAATCGTGTATAACTGCCAATAAGACATTGAAGAAAAGAGAGAAGTAAATTAAAAATTCAATAAACACTGNTTAATTGGAGGATAATTGCTTTACAATGTTCTGTTAGATGTGTATAAGAGACAGCTCCTATTCCACTCATTCTAAAATCGTGTATAACTGCCAATAAGACATTGAAGAAAAGAGAGAAGTAAATTAAAAATTCAATAAACACTGATCAATATGCTTGTAAATACCAAGTCTATAGAATGATCTTCTCTTTAAATGTATTTAAACCACAGGTACATGTTCTATATTTTGGAATTCAGTTCAGTTAAGTCCAGTTAAATTTGTTTCAAATGGAAACATGCCAGAAATTTAAGACCACCAGAGAGGATAATAAAAAGGAAGGAAGGAAAGAAAGAAATAAGGAGAGAGAGAAAGAAGGAAGGAAGGGGTGGAGGGAGGGAGGAAAGAAAGGAGAAAAGAGAGAAAAAAGGAAGAAAATAGCAGTTCAGAGTGTCAAATTCTCACTGTGTCCTGGTTCAGCACCAGCTCACAATCAGCTGAATAAAGAAGTCATCTCTGTCTAAGATGTAAATAAATCACAAGCCTCAGTTACTTTACCACTAGCTGTTTGTCATTCAGGAAAATAATGGTTAATCAATGTCTAATCAATGAAGATGTGTAACATATTAGTTTGCAGTCCTTCATCATCCTATTTTCTTCAATTGCCTGGGGGTTTGTGTTTAGTACTTACAGAATCGATTACAATTGAGAGTGATCATTCAGCTCATGTTGAGAGCTGTCAGCTGTGCTTTCCACGAGGCAGCTCTACTCTTGTGTTTAATATGAGATGCTAATATTTAGCTGGATCTGACAAAGTAGGTTCCACGGTGAAACATTTTTGAGAAGTGCTTAAGTAACTAATTGTATCACTACATGTCACTTGATGAAGCTAAACTTTTCCTGACTTCACAATAATCATAAGCATTACTGGTTTGCTGTGGAAAATTAAAGGGAAATAGCTGCCTGCTTGAGTCTGATCATGCCTTCAGGGAAGGTCTAAGAAAGGCAACTACAGTTAACGCCTTTATAAATAACTACCAAGGGGGTGGGGGCAAGGGGAGGAGATAATTCTTCCATTTTCATATAAAGCAACATTTTGACGTAAGTTTTGTGTATTCTCTAGTGCAAGCCTCTTTTGAACGCCTGCGATTTCTCACAAACACCAGGAGAAAAGTTAGACCCACAGCCTCTTGTCACATTTCTTTTAAGAAACGATCTTTGGTGGCTATGCATGTTTAAAGTCCAAAGAAAATGTTAATTGCCTGACAAGGCTATTTTTCTTTCCATTTATAAAAATGTATTACCAGCCTATATACACATCCTGAAGAAAATCTGGAAGAGTATTATCAAAGGTGGGAGAGGAGAATCCTGATTTCAACAACAATAAATAATTGCCAAGTTATGGAGAGCTTTGCTTTCATTACTGCCTTGTAACTTGTTTTGGAAGTTATGCTGATGATATTCACAGAACCTAATGTTAAAGACTAATAATAATATAGTATATCATGAGAAACATTTTTGGATCTGGGTAGGACTGATTTTGAAAGCACAAGTTCAGGTGTGTTACGGTTAGTATCAGCTCCAACAGCACCCTCTAGTGCCCACTGCCCTGAAACACCTCGTGGAAGGCAGAAAAGCTATTTGTATGCATGCAAGCTCACTGACACTTGCTTTATAGCCAATATTCAGTTCAGTACAGTCGCTCAGTCGTGTCCGACTCTTTGCGACCCCATGAATCGCAGCACGCCAGTCCTCCCTGTCCATCACCATCTCCCGGAATATTAGGAAACTTTAAAAAGTATAGACATCATCACAAATGACCTAAATGTGCTCTTAAACTTAAAAACGTTTGAATATCATTCTATGAACAAGCATACCCGAGAAATGTACAATGATCTAAGGTTTCTACAAGTAAAATAGTGCATTAACGTTATTAGACTGTTGCTTCAGTGATATGTTGTCCAACTTTATAGTATTTCAGGATATATCTTAATAGTTTAAATTGCTGGGATAGTTGATAAAAAACTTAACTAATGACCACACCTTAAAAAGAAAGGTGGTTTATGCTCAATACCATAATGTACATTGAAATATTGAAGTTACATTGTTTTCACTAACAGTGGGAATTTGACTCTGACTTGTCTGTAAAAACAAGTAATTTTCACTTCAGTTCAGTTCAGTTCAGTTCAGTCGCTCAGTTGTGTCCAACTCTTTGCGACCCCATGAATCGCAGCACGCCAGGCCTCCCTGTCCATCACCATCTCCCGGAGTTCACTAAAACTCACGTCCATCGAGTCAGTGATGCCATCCAGCCATCTCTGTCATCCCCTTCTCCTCCTGCCCCCAATCCCTCCCGGCCTCAGAGTCTTTTCCAATGAGTCAGCTCTTCGCATAAAGTGGCCAAAGTATTAATTTTAAAGGTAAGCAATAAAGATCCATTCAAATGAGTAAATAAGCATTTTTGTTTTCTCTTAGCTTCAACTCCCATTTCACCAATAAATCCCATTATAGTCATGAGTACTTTGGACCAGAATGGGTCTGGTGGAAAAAATGAAAGAAATTCTGTAAAATACTGGGTTTACTTATTTTTTGAAATAGAATTTCATGGTCAGAAGGAACAGCTACAGAGAAGACATGTTTATTCAACTTTAGATAATGGATATCTCTTTCTAGGTTGATGTGTGGAATGTGTAGCAGAGAAATCAGAAATCATGGATTTATTGTCATATGTTATGCTGGCATAAACTGTATCATATAAAGAAGTAACTTAGCTCACCTGACCTAAAGAAACAAACACACAAATATCTCATCCTTTACATGAATCAAAACTGTGTGTAAGTGTGTGCAAACACATGTGTGAGCGTGTATGTGTGTGTGTCTTGGCAAGCCAGTGGTTAAGACTTCCCCTTCCAATGCAGAGGGTCTGGATCCCTGGTCAGGGAGTTAAGAGCCCACACGCCTCAGGCCCACCAAACTAAAATATAAAACAGAAGCAATATTATAACAAATTCAAGAAAGACTTTTAAAAAAATGGTTTACTTCAAAAAAATCNCAGAGGGTCTGGATCCCTGGTCAGGGAGTTAAGAGCCCACATGCCTCAGGCCCACCAAACTAAAATATAAAACAGAAGCAATATTATAACAAATTCAATAAAGACTTTAAAAAAATGGTTTACTTCAAAAAATCTTTTAAAAAAACCCCATACACCCTTAATGTTTGTGGGTGTGTGTGTGTGTGTGTGTGTGTGTGTGTGTGTGTGTGTGTGTGCGTGCTTGCAGATATGACAAAGAGAGACAGGACAAAATTGCTGCTGCTGCTACTGCTAAGTTGCTTTAGTCGTGTCCACCTCTGTGCAACCCCATAGTCAGCAGCCCACCAGGCTCCTCTGTCTATGGGATTTTCCAGGCAAGAACACTGGAGTGGGCTGCCACTGCCTTCTCCGGAGGATAAAATTGTTAGAAGTATGCAATTCCAGAAAGAGTCCCCACCACAAAAATGCTGTTTTATCACATACACATGATGGTGTTTTTCTCCTTTACGTCAAGTTTCTTATTGAGAAACAGTTCATATATTTATATCCTGAGATATCTCAGCAAACTTTACAAGGCTATTTCATATATATATATATATATATATACATATTTGTGGCAACTGGAATATTCCAAAAGGAAAAAAACCTATCATTTCTGAAATGCCTAATATATATGTCAGTCTCCAAACTAGGCATAAACATATGTGTTATCCCACAGAGAATCACACCAACCTCAGCAATAAACTTGGTCAACATTTTCTAGAAGTTATTCTTTTTCCTATCAGACCCATTACTTAAGGGCGTGAGAAAACTTATTAGCTGGATGTCTTATAAGCTGGGCTCACATACCTGTGCAAATATTTGTAGTCTTCTTAAATTACATTTTGACCATCAGCAGTTCCTAAATCGACCACATACGCTTTAAAAGGCAAACCAACAAAGAAGTATGTAAAAGATCTTCATCTTGCTCTTTGCACAGCTACCAGGGGAGGTGAGCTAGCCCCATGAATGTCTGCACTTTGATATAAGAGCTGTGATAATGATGAAAAGTTAATGGATTTTTATCTATATCAACCTGATGATCATAGACCTTGTTATTTTTATTATTTTTTAAGAAGGGGATTGGTGCTGCATGAATATGAAGGCATATATTCACAGCATTTCTTAGATTTATAGATACAGGGGCTACAAAGCCTTCTTTCCTTTCTAGGTAGATAAATTGAGTTCCATGCAGTTTACTATGTAGGGGTCTTTCAAATGAGACCACAAAATCTTAAATCCTACTCCCCTGCGTGGACATTAAAGATCCCATAGCACTTTTCATAAGAGTAGGGGCTTGTCACCATGCCACTAGGCAAATTCCTGCAACTTACCTTAAAGTCCAACAGCCAGCTTCTCTCCACAGGATATTAGTGTATTAGAAACCTTGGAAAAGTTCAGTATATTTATTCAATTTATTAAAAATGTTAACCTAATGGTTCTGAAAATTCCTTTTTTAGTGAAAAGGAACCAAAGGTCTCCTTAGGCAGAGTTACTGTAATGTTTGTTGCATGAAATCAAACTTCCTTCCAAAATATTTGATTAGTCTCTTTTGAACATAAATGCCTACAGTATTAATTTTATTTAAAAAACAAAAACAACCAATATATAATAAAAAAAATCTTATAATCCATGATCCATGCTTTCTGATACAGGTAATATAAAACAAATGATATAATCTACAAAACCATGACAAATGAAAGACTTGGAAAAGGTTATGGTTTGACAAGGTAACATTTTTGAAATCTGGACACCAATCAAATTGATGTAACTATTGGTGATGCAACACTCTTTGACACTAAAGTCTTTACCACTGTCTAAAACATAGAGAAGAGCCCATTGTGATTGCTTAATGTCAGCTTTTGTTCATAAGCTCCTTCATAAAACTGAAATGAGGAAAATGATTTAAAGCAGTTCAATTTGTCTATTTACCTTAATCTTTAACTATTCCCATATGTCTGGCTACATGATGTATGACTCTTCGTAAACCAATTTTTCAAAGATATACACGACAGAAAAAAGTCAGGCTCCTAACCTTTTATGCGTTGAACTTTTATAGAGCTCTAGAAAACAAAATGCTTTTAGGTTTCAGAAAAAAAAAAAAAAAGGGCAAAAGGTTATTTTCTTTCTCTCTCTTCTTAGTAAATATTTGCATCAGTGAAAGTAGAGCAGACACTAATTTCTA
Source organism: Raphicerus campestris (assembly GCA_006410735.1). Lineage (NCBI taxonomy): Eukaryota > Metazoa > Chordata > Mammalia > Artiodactyla > Bovidae > Raphicerus > Raphicerus campestris. Next base: position 300,279 of record SJYW01027101.1, read on the forward strand.
GGTGCATGAAGAATCTTTTGGAAGGTCCTATCTGCAAACATTGATGATAAGGTCTTTGTTTTAAAAAGAGCTATTTAAAAAATGATACTGCATAAATCAATATCATTAAGCTCTACAAGTCCAGCAGTTGAGGTAGGAATATTGTGCTAGGTATAATACCATTCAGTGGGGTGAGCAGAAAATAAGAAATGCAGGTTAGAGATTCCTTAGAATAAAGAGTCTGAATCATGACCATAGAAGATTTAGTTTCACTCTTATGGAAAACAGTAATTGGAGAAATTAGTCAGTGTTGAAATAGAATGTTTTAATTATTTTAAAAATATCACAAGATTAGTAAACCAATTTTAATTAATTTATAAGACTTTATAAATATGGAAAATAAAGAAAAATTACAGTGTTTTTGCTCATTCATGTAACTGATATTTATTAAGTACCTACTGTATGCTTGGAACTGGATAAACAGCTGCAAACAGAACACATTCACATCCCTGCCCTCTTGGAACCTATAATTTTGTTTAGAACTAGAAAAAAACAGATTCAGGATCATTATTATCAAGTTATGGTTAGGAGTTTAGGTAAAAGTGAAGATTTTTCTGGTACTTTTTAAATTTTTAACCCTCCTGCAAATTTTGTACTATAGCTTGTATAATTTTCAAGGGACATACAAAACCTAGTCTTTTCTCACAAAAAAAGGCACAAAAGATTAGAATTCTTATGATAAATGGGGAAAGAGAGTTAGCATTTGTTACATGTCTAACTATGGGCCTAGCCCAATTCCAGGCACTTTGCATGTTTTTATCACATTCACATCTGTCAAAGGCAGATTAAGATCAGCTAAATCATTTTATAGACAAGAATAGCCTTTATCTTAAAAGTAGAAAAAGTCAAATAGAAAAACCAACGAATCATTAAAATTAACTTATTTCAGTGTGTGGAATGATTAACTTTATAATACCACTGTTTCTCCATCAGTAATTTCATAAATAGTACCTTTCTTTTGCAGATTTTGTAAAGGATTCTTAATGAACCTTATCAATTGATGAGTTATAAGATCTAATGCAAAAAGTAAATCTGTCAATAAATGTGGAAAAAATCAATCTTCAAATTATTAGAACCAAGCTTTGTTGAAATTTAATATATGAAATCTGCATGACAAAAATCAGTATGCTATCTAAAGTGTAATAAATAATTTTATTTTCATCAACATCACAGGATGATTCTATGATTCATCTGTGCCATTTTGATGTGCCATTTGATCAAATAGCCATAAATGCAAAACTAATATTTTAGTACCAGTTTCCAAATTATATTGAATTTCCATCTAATGTACACAATTATTATCCTCCAGGTGAAATAATGAAGCATATGCTTATTAAACATATATGTATACACAGACACTGCCTTGTGGCAAAGAGGCCTGTGCAACTCAGTGAAGCTATGAGCAGGGCCATGCAAGATGGACAGGTCACAGCGGAGTGTTCTGACAAAATGTGGCCCACTAGAGGAAGGAATGGCAAACCACTCCAATATTTTTGCTACAAGAACCCCATGAACAGTATAAGAAGGCAAAAAGATATGACACTGAGAGATAAGCGCCCCCACCCAGATTGGAAGGTGTCTAATACGCTACTGGGGAAGAGCAGAGGACAGTTACTAAGAGCTCCAGAAAGAATGAAGAGGCTGAGCAAAGCAAAAACAACACCCAGCTGTGGATGTTTGGTGGGGAAAGTAAAGTCCAAATCTGTAAAGAACAATATTGCATAAGAACCTAGAATGTTAGGTCCATGAGTCAAGATAAATGGTCAAGCAAGAGCTGGCAAGAGAAAACATCAACATCGTATGAATCATTGAACTAAAATTGATGAGAATGGGTGAGATGACCATTACATTACATTATTACTGTGGGCAAGAATCCCATAGAAGAAATGGAGTAGCCCTCATAGTCAACAAAAGAGTCTGAAATGTAGCACTTGGGTGCAAACTAAAAAAGGACATACATTATATAACTATATATAATATACATTACTAGTATACATACAGCTATACTTGCAGTTCTTAAAACCCAAATATGGCTATCCTTATAATTTTGAGAATGAGAAAGGATCATAAAACTTACAAAAACTAGGATTTAACTGGGTGACATCATTTTAATGTACATTTTCAATCTATTATAACTGAAAAGGAACTCTAAGTGTACGAAGATAACAAGAAAATACTGTATTCCCAAATTAAGCATATTCCAAAATAATTTTTTTCTACTAGTGGTAATCATGATTTCTAATCTTATTCCAATTTCAAGATAAAAAGGTGTCATCTTAAAACAATTTTAAATAACTACAGAAAATAAAATCTCTAATAATTAATTACAGGATGTAAAGTTGTTAATTGTTTAATGAAATATACTGACAATTCTCAGAAGGAAGGAAAAGCAAACACAGCCATATTAGATTTGGTAAATGGCTCTGATCTATTTTGTTAGAAAACTTGCCACTTTTTCTTAATCCACTGATAAAATAAAGAAAAAAACTAACAGAAATTAGATCAATATCACAAGGTATATATTCATATATGGCTATTGTTTGATAATTAGGAGGCTTTATGAGGATGGAATAGATGAATAGATGAGCATATACTCTCACAAGTAGAAATATCAGTACATAATTTGAAAATTTTAAGTTATTTTTAAAACTTTATATTATATCATTTTTAAAGAAAATAAAATAATTTTAGATGCATTTAACCTGAAATAAAAATGATTTTTCCTTTTAGATCATTTGGACAAATACATTTCAAATCAACTATTCACAAAAACCAAACTCATTTAAAATAGATTTTTTTTTTTAAAGTTCCAGCCTTTTTTTTTTTTTTTTAATGGTTCTTTTTTAAAACTGCAAGTATGCTTGAGAAACTGACTGTGGATCATGTATACAATGTAGGGTCAATGCTGTATTGAATTTCCAGACCATTTTCAGACTACCTTCTGGCAATGGAAGCATTTTGACCACTGACACTCCCTTTGGGTATATCTGACTATCCTGGTACAATGCACCATTCCCCATTATTGAATCTACAACAAACTGCTGTAGGTTATTCATTGATTGAGTGTTTAAGTATATTCTTTAGGAGCAAATAGAGAACTAATCCGTAAGCAATCACATAAAATAAAAAATCAGCAGAATTCCTGCTTTAAAGATGCTTTGAGCTTAAGCACTTAATTATGTGCATTCTTTGATTATATTGTGTTACATTCAATAAAGATATATAGGAACTGTTTCTTTGTATAGCTGTAGATTCTTCTCAGCGCTTCATTGTACCACGCAAAGAAATTAAGAAAGCACCTTCCAAAGCAGTCATACTAAGTTGAAGCATATCTGCGTCCTTTTTATACCAGTATTTTTTTCCCCTAGGTCAATCACATTATTCACCAGAATGTTTATTTAACCAACAAAGATGCTAGCAGTGATTCTATGGTGTTCTAATATGCAACACCTATATATCAGGTAGACTGTTTTCAGACTCCAGATATACATTTGTCTAGGCATCTAGATTCATCTTAACTAGACTGTATTTTAACAACAGGCTTGAGGACTCCTTGCTCAGTGTTCTTAAACAATTCAGAACCTGAGAGTGTGTGCGGTGGCATGTGTGAGAGAGCAGACAGCTCTGTGTCCATTCTCACGGCCCCTCTGTCAGTGTGTATTTAGGACAGCTTTCTAACATGAAATCAGCTCAGCTGCAGAGTCGACTTCAGGGGCTTCTGAGAGAGAGGGAAAGAAAGAAAATGCTTCAGCTCCTTAAAATGTATTTGCTGTTTCTGTTCTCTGAAACTCTGAATGTGTTTTCTTATTTCTCAAGGAAACGACTTTTGGAGGATATATCTAATCGTATCCAACTCATTTTTTTTTTTTGTTCAAATCAGCTTGGTAGCTGTTAATAATCTGACAAACATTTAGAAATGTTTAAAAATAGAGTAAGATATTCAAATATATTTTTTTCAGAAAAAAACTTTATAGGAATGTGTACACTTTAATACTTGGATTTTTTAAAAGGTGGTAAGAAAATGAAGTGGAAATACCCTTTATAGCCATGTAGGTGCTAAGTCATACCTTATTCTTTTGTAAAATANAAAAAAAAAAGGGCAAAAGGTTATTTTCTTTCTCTCTCTTCTTAGTAAATATTTGCATCAGTGAAAGTAGAGCAGACACTAATTTCTAGGTGCATGAAGAATCTTTTGGAAGGTCCTATCTGCAAACATTGATGATAAGGTCTTTGTTTTAAAAAGAGCTATTTAAAAAATGATACTGCATAAATCAATATCATTAAGCTCTACAAGTCCAGCAGTTGAGGTAGGAATATTGTGCTAGGTATAATACCATTCAGTGGGGTGAGCAGAAAATAAGAAATGCAGGTTAGAGATTCCTTAGAATAAAGAGTCTGAATCATGACCATAGAAGATTTAGTTTCACTCTTATGGAAAACAGTAATTGGAGAAATTAGTCAGTGTTGAAATAGAATGTTTTAATTATTTTAAAAATATCACAAGATTAGTAAACCAATTTTAATTAATTTATAAGACTTTATAAATATGGAAAATAAAGAAAAATTACAGTGTTTTTGCTCATTCATGTAACTGATATTTATTAAGTACCTACTGTATGCTTGGAACTGGATAAACAGCTGCAAACAGAACACATTCACATCCCTGCCCTCTTGGAACCTATAATTTTGTTTAGAACTAGAAAAAAATAGATTCAGGATCATTATTATCAAGTTATGGTTAGGAGTTTAGGTAAAAGTGAAGATTTTTCTGGTACTTTTTAAATTTTTAACCCTCCTGCAAATTTTGTACTATAGCTTGTATAATTTTCAAGGGACATACAAAACCTAGTCTTTTCTCACAAAAAAAGGCACAAAAGATTAGAATTCTTATGATAAATGGGGAAAGAGAGTTAGCATTTGTTACATGTCTAACTATGGGCCTAGCCCAATTCCAGGCACTTTGCATGTTTTTATCACATTCACATCTGTCAAAGGCAGATTAAGATCAGCTAAATCATTTTATAGACAAGAATAGCCTTTATCTTAAAAGTAGAAAAAGTCAAATAGAAAAACCAACGAATCATTAAAATTAACTTATTTCAGTGTGTGGAATGATTAACTTTATAATACCACTGTTTCTCCATCAGTAATTTCATAAATAGTACCTTTCTTTTGCAGATTTTGTAAAGGATTCTTAATGAACCTTATCAATTGATGAGTTATAAGATCTAATGCAAAAAGTAAATCTGTCAATAAATGTGGAAAAAATCAATCTTCAAATTATTAGAACCAAGCTTTGTTGAAATTTAATATATGAAATCTGCATGACAAAAATCAGTATGCTATCTAAAGTGTAATAAATAATTTTATTTTCATCAACATCACAGGATGATTCTATGATTCATCTGTGCCATTTTGATGTGCCATTTGATCAAATAGCCATAAATGCAAAACTAATATTTTAGTACCAGTTTCCAAATTATATTGAATTTCCATCTAATGTACACAATTATTATCCTCCAGGTGAAATAATGAAGCATATGCTTATTAAACATATATGTATACACAGACACTGCCTTGTGGCAAAGAGGCCTGTGCAACTCAGTGAAGCTATGAGCAGGGCCATGCAAGATGGACAGGTCACAGCGGAGTGTTCTGACAAAATGTGGCCCACTAGAGGAAGGAATGGCAAACCACTCCAATATTTTTGCTACAAGAACCCCATGAACAGTATAAGAAGGCAAAAAGATATGACACTGAGAGATAAGCGCCCCCACCCAGATTGGAAGGTGTCTAATACGCTACTGGGGAAGAGCAGAGGACAGTTACTAAGAGCTCCAGAAAGAATGAAGAGGCTGAGCAAAGCAAAAACAACACCCAGCTGTGGATGTTTGGTGGGGAAAGTAAAGTCCAAATCTGTAAAGAACAATATTGCATAAGAACCTAGAATGTTAGGTCCATGAGTCAAGATAAATGGTCAAGCAAGAGCTGGCAAGAGAAAACATCAACATCGTATGAATCATTGAACTAAAATTGATGAGAATGGGTGAGATGACCATTACATTACATTATTACTGTGGGCAAGAATCCCATAGAAGAAATGGAGTAGCCCTCATAGTCAACAAAAGAGTCTGAAATGTAGCACTTGGGTGCAAACTAAAAAAGGACATACATTATATAACTATATATAATATACATTACTAGTATACATACAGCTATACTTGCAGTTCTTAAAACCCAAATATGGCTATCCTTATAATTTTGAGAATGAGAAAGGATCATAAAACTTACAAAAACTAGGATTTAACTGGGTGACATCATTTTAATGTACATTTTCAATCTATTATAACTGAAAAGGAACTCTAAGTGTACGAAGATAACAAGAAAATACTGTATTCCCAAATTAAGCATATTCCAAAATAATTAATTTTTTTCTACTAGTGGTAATCATGATTTCTAATCTTATTCCAATTTCAAGGTAAAAAGGTGTCATCTTAAAACAATTTTAAATAACTACAGAAAATAAAATCTCTAATAATTAATTACAGGATGTAAAGTTGTTAATTGTTTAATGAAATATACTGACAATTCTCAGAAGGAAGGAAAAGCAAACACAGCCATATGAGATTTGGTAAATGGCTCTGATCTATTTTGTTAGAAAACTTGCCACTTTTTCTTAATCCACTGATAAAATAAAGAAAAAAACTAACAGAAATTAGATCAATATCACAAGGTATATATTCATATATGGCTATTGTTTGATAATTAGGAGGCTTTATGAGGATGGAATAGATGAGCATATACTCTCACAAGTAAAAATATCAGTACATAATTTGAAATTTTTAAGTTATTTTTAAAACTTTATATCATTTTTAAAGAAAATAAAATAATTTTAGATGCATTTAACCTGAAATAAAAATGATTTTTCCTTTTAGATCATTTGGACAAATACATTTCAAATCAACTATTCACAAAAACCAAACTCATTTAAAATAGATTTTTTTTTTTAAAGTTCCAGCCTTTTTTTTTTTTTTTTCAATGGTTCTTTTTTAAAACTGCAAGTATGCTTGAGAAACTGACTGTGGATCATGTATACAATGTAGGGTCAATGCTGTATTGAATTTCCAGACCATTTTCAGACTACCTTCTGGCAATGGAAGCATTTTGACCACTGACACTCCCTTTGGGTATATCTGACTATCCTGGTACAATGCACCATTCCCCATTATTGAATCTACAACAAACTGCTGTAGGTTATTCATTGATTGAGTGTTTAAGTATATTCTTTAGGAGCAAATAGAGAACTAATCCGTAAGCAATCACATAAAATAAAAAATCAGCAGAATTCCTGCTTTAAAGATGCTTTGAGCTTAAGCACTTAATTATGTGCATTCTTTGATTATATTGTGTTACATTCAATAAAGATATATAGGAACTGTTTCTTTGTATAGCTGTAGATTCTTCNAAAATAAAAAATCAGCAGAATTCCTGCTTTAAAGATGCTTTGAGCTTAAGCACTTAATTATGTGCATTCTTTGATTATATTGTGTTACATTCAATAAAGATATATAGGAACTGTTTCTTTGTATAGCTGTAGATTCTTCTCAGCGCTTCATTGTACCACGCAAAGAAATTAAGAAAGCACCTTCCAAAGCAGTCATACTAAGTTGAAGCATATCTGCGTCCTTTTTATACCAGTATTTTTTTCCCCTAGGTCAATCACATTATTCACCAGAATGTTTATTTAACCAACAAAGATGCTAGCAGTGATTCTATGGTGTTCTAATATGCAACACCTATATATCAGGTAGACTGTTTTCAGACTCCAGATATACATTTGTCTAGGCATCTAGATTCATCTTAACTAGACTGTATTTTAACAACAGGCTTGAGGACTCCTTGCTCAGTGTTCTTAAACAATTCAGAACCTGAGAGTGTGTGCGGTGGCATGTGTGAGAGAGCAGACAGCTCTGTGTCCATTCTCACGGCCCCTCTGTCAGTGTGTATTTAGGACAGCTTTCTAACATGAAATCAGCTCAGCTGCAGAGTCGACTTCAGGGGCTTCTGAGAGAGAGGGAAAGAAAGAAAATGCTTCAGCTCCTTAAAATGTATTTGCTGTTTCTGTTCTCTGAAACTCTGAATGTGTTTTCTTATTTCTCAAGGAAACGACTTTTGGAGGATATATCTAATCGTATCCAACTCATTTTTTTTTTTTGTTCAAATCAGCTTGGTAGCTGTTAATAATCTGACAAACATTTAGAAATGTTTAAAAATAGAGTAAGATATTCAAATATATTTTTTTCAGAAAAAAACTTTATAGGAATGTGTACACTTTAATACTTGGATTTTTTAAAAGGTGGTAAGAAAATGAAGTGGAAATACCCTTTATAGCCATGTAGGTGCTAAGTCATACCTTATTCTTTTGTAAAATATACTTCTGGTTTGTTAGGTTCTGTGTGTTTTGTTCTGTTCTATAGCCAAAAAAGCTTTCATGGAAGCCACTATCTGCATAACAGAGGGAAGACATGTACAAAGTATTGATATCAATAAATAAAAATAATCACAATTTTATCTAAATTCCTTTTCTAAAATGCAACAGCAGCACTGCTTTGATGCTGATGCTTTTATTTACTGAACTATATTTACTTAAACTCAGCAGAGAAGGCCTGTAGAAGAAATTATAACTTTGTTGCATACCTAATATAAGAATTCAGTATAATCTTGAGTTTATTCCAGCTAATGCTGAATGTGAAAACAGTTTCTTTTAATAAAACATTTTAGTAACATTTCTTTCAAGTGGGAAATGACTAGAGACTATAAAACAATTTTAAAATACTGACAACAACAACAACAAAAGAAAATGTCAGTCTCTGTGGCCAATGTCACATTACCAGTCACTTCTCTGTTCAAGTTTATAGAGTTCTTCAAGTGTAACAGTTACTGATCCAGTTCAGTTAATCAACGTGATTATGCTGGGGGGACCTGTACATGTGAGAAGAATGTGGCCTGTTCACAAAGGACTTTGCACCGTGAGACAAGTGTATAGAAATGGAACTCAGTTGCTCATAAAATAGTGAAAAAATGCTGACAATATGAGACANTGTTCAAGTTTATAGAGTTCTTCAAGTGTAACAGTTACTGATCCAGGTCAGTTAATCAACGTGATTATGCTGGGGGGACCTGTACATGTGAGAAGAATGTGGCCCGTTCACAAAGGACTTTGCACCGTGAGACAAGTGTATAGAAATGGAACTCAGTTGCTTATAAAATAGTGAAAAAATGCTGACAATATGAGACATTTTCAAAAAGATTTTTCTTCTCCAGATATATTTCCCGTAAGTTATGACCAATTTCAAAAGGCTTTTTCTTTAGGTGGGGAGGAAATGCAGAGCAAATATTTTTTACCATCTTCTTACAATATCATGCAAAGTTTTATTTTACTTTTTGTAAATTATACTTTAGTGTGTTAGGTTTGGTAATGATAATACTTCCCAACTTGAGGTCAAGCTATTACATACATATATATATAGGTATATATATATTATATATATATATAATACTTTTACTGTATAGAATTTGTCAACTACATGTTTTACATTCTTGAAAATGCATATCTATTACCAAGATACACACTCAGAGGCATTTGGGGAACTTTTCCATAATTTTTAATATAATTATTTTGATCCTTCCAGGAAAATGTCTTTTTTCAATTTAAGAAAGACTCTGCTAAAAGTTGACCAACATATAAAAGCCCACATCAAACAAACAAAAAATATATTCAAGCCACCAATGAATCCCAGCTAACATCATCCTACTGATTCGTAACTATACTTATACATTTATCATGTTGACTTATTATCTTTTTCATATGGCTCAGAGGTTAAAGCGTCTGCCTCCAATGAGGAAGACCAGGGTTCGATCCCTGGGTTGGGAAGATCACCTGGAGAAGAAAATGGTAACCCACACCAGTATTCTTGCCTGGAGAATCTCATGGAC
>SJYW01027101.1:314105-359211 GCA_006410735.1 Raphicerus campestris
ACAAACATTTAGAAATGTTTAAAAATAGAGTAAGATATTCAAATATATTTTTTTCAGAAAAAAACTTTATAGGAATGTGTACACTTTAATACTTGGATTTTTTAAAAGGTGGTAAGAAAATGAAGTGGAAATACCCTTTATAGCCATGTAGGTGCTAAGTCATACCTTATTCTTTTGTAAAATATACTTCTGGTTTGTTAGGTTCTGTGTGTTTTGTTCTGTTCTATAGCCAAAAAAGCTTTCATGGAAGCCACTATCTGCATAACAGAGGGAAGACATGTACAAAGTATTGATATCAATAAATAAAAATAATCACAATTTTATCTAAATTCCTTTTCTAAAATGCAACAGCAGCACTGCTTTGATGCTGATGCTTTTATTTACTGAACTATATTTACTTAAACTCAGCAGAGAAGGCCTGTAGAAGAAATTATAACTTTGTTGCATACCTAATATAAGAATTCAGTATAATCTTGAGTTTATTCCAGCTAATGCTGAATGTGAAAACAGTTTCTTTTAATAAAACATTTTAGTAACATTTCTTTCAAGTGGGAAATGACTAGAGACTATAAAACAATTTTAAAATACTGACAACAACAACAACAAAAGAAAATGTCAGTCTCTGTGGCCAATGTCACATTACCAGTCACTTCTCTGTTCAAGTTTATAGAGTTCTTCAAGTGTAACAGTTACTGATCCAGGTCAGTTAATCAACGTGATTATGCTGGGGGGACCTGTACATGTGAGAAGAATGTGGCCCGTTCACAAAGGACTTTGCACCGTGAGACAAGTGTATAGAAATGGAACTCAGTTGCTTATAAAATAGTGAAAAAATGCTGACAATATGAGACATTTTCAAAAAGATTTTTCTTCTCCAGATATATTTCCCGTAAGTTATGACCAATTTCAAAAGGCTTTTTCTTTAGGTGGGGAGGAAATGCAGAGCAAATATTTTTTACCATCTTCTTACAATATCATGCAAAGTTTTATTTTACTTTTTGTAAATTATACTTTAGTGTGTTAGGTTTGGTAATGATAATACTTCCCAACTTGAGGTCAAGCTATTACATACATATATATATAGGTATATATATATTATATATATATATAATACTTTTACTGTATAGAATTTGTCAACTACATGTTTTACATTCTTGAAAATGCATATCTATTACCAAGATACACACTCAGAGGCATTTGGGGAACTTTTCCATAATTTTTAATATAATTATTTTGATCCTTCCAGGAAAATGTCTTTTTTCAATTTAAGAAAGACTCTGCTAAAAGTTGACCAACATATAAAAGCCCACATCAAACAAACAAAAAATATATTCAAGCCACCAATGAATCCCAGCTAACATCATCCTACTGATTCGTAACTATACTTATACATTTATCATGTTGACTTATTATCTTTTTCATATGGCTCAGAGGTTAAAGCGTCTGCCTCCAATGAGGAAGACCAGGGTTCGATCCCTGGGTTGGGAAGATCACCTGGAGAAGAAAATGGTAACCCACACCAGTATTCTTGCCTGGAGAATCTCATGGACGGAGAAGCCTGGTAGGCTACAGTTCATGGGGTCACAAACAGTTGGACCTGACTGAGTGACTTCACTTTCACTTTCATAGTTCTTATTAAACTGTGAAGTATTTAAAGACTGAACCATATTTCATTCAGAGCCTAATTCATGTCGCAAATTTACAGTCAGTATTTGTGGAAGAAGAGAATGGAAAGAAAGAAAGAAAAGGAAAGATGGACAGGCTTGAACAAGAAAGCTAAATAATAAGACAATCCCAAAGAAAAGGAATGTATATAATATGTAACAATATTAAGTTTAGCAGCCTTTGCTATCAGACAAGGAAAAGCATTAATCTCTAAGTCAAACAGATGTAAATACAGTTGCTGGACTTACTATTTATCTATGCTTGAGAATTTCAACATGTTTTTTTAATTATGTAAGCTCACCTTACTTCATTATCATTCTCCAAGGACACATTTTGTGAAGATGAGTTTATGTTTTGTTTTTTCAAGTAAAGAGAACACATTCCATCCACCTACTGCTATCTAGTTTCTGAACCACACTGTCAAAACTAAGTTTCCTTCTGTGAAAGCCATACAAGTACACCCAAAGGTGTTCTTATGAACCGCCTATAAACAGTCCCCTTAGGAGCCTCCGGACCACAGCAGCAGCCATACCTGCGCTCAGAGCCCTGCGACCTAGGAAGACTCCACCGGCAAGAGTCTCAGACTGATCTCCAGCTGGAGGGGAAGTTGCAAACACGGTCAGTTTTTGGAACAGAGGCTACAGTGCTCACCCCACGAACAATCTTCACATGTATATAGCAAGGAAAGAATTACTCTTGGTTGCTTCAGTAAATGCAGTCTTTCTTGTGCATTCACTTTTGACCTACAAAGAATGTCAGGGTCTCCCTAAAGTACTACTGAAATTTTTAAAGTCTTAAATTTCATTGTCAGAAACTGAAAGTCTATGTACTGCTGTTTTCTGGTAATAAGCAGTGCATTTACTTCTCACAAATAATATGGATTTCAATTCTACCAACCATAAGACAAAGTTATATTACAGTCTAAAGCAATCATCTTTCATCTGGCATAGGGTCTGCATACATCTCTAAAACTGCATGATGTATCTGTCTTGAGTTTTAAAAGCTAATAGAAGTGAATTCCAGTATCCTACTAATTAGTCAATCACTATTACAGTAAAAAAGGGATGATGCTATACAAATAAAAATATGTTAAAGTTTGGAAAACAATTTTGGAATAATCTTACTAACCCAAGGAAGGGGGGAAAAGATACACAACATGCTTAATGCTCTAAAAGAAGAGTGAACTGGAGTTTAATTTTATGTCCAAGACGAGACCAAGGAGCTATTTAATTTCTTTTCAATTGCTTGGTTATAGAGATTTTTAGACAGATTGGATAATTTGCAAAATGAAATAATTTATTAAATTCTACTCTTGATGAAGGTCAATTATATATGAACTGAGAACTGAGTATATCTTTCCTTTTTCAGTATAAGGGCCTAATGCTTTGTAGACACTGTATATCTTGTTGAATTTGTTGAGTTTATTTGAACCGAACGGGCCTTTGCATAGCTTTTACCTAGTTCACTGATGCTGATGATGCAAGCTAAAAATAGTGAACAATATTTTGAGAATTTGTTTGTGAAAAGAGAGAGAAAGCGAGAGGAAAAAATTAGCTGGATAAGCTTTAAGCTTAACTGAAAGAACCTCACTAAAAGATTTCATAAAGGCTTATTCAGTATTGACATACACATGTAGTTCCCCTCTCAGCTGGAATGACTCCAAAAGGGCTGTCATGGTTGGTCGAGTAAATAATACATGCTTTAAAAACAATTATAAATCTGTATTCACCTGATGGACTTTGTATTAATTCCAGTCAATTGGGCATATAATACTCGTTTAAAAAATAAGTACATATAATGCATTAAAAACTGTTTAAACGCCCATTTAACCGGAGGGGCCAAAACAGCTCTAAAATGGAGCATGTGATTAACACTAATGGAAGTTATGCATATGTAATGCAAAGGCGAACCCCAAACCCTTTTTAAAAGGGCGTTGGCAGGAGAATGACAGTTGGCAACAGTAAGATCTGGGCTTCTATTGCTTTTGAAAGCTGGCTCTGCCCACAAAGCAGCCAATAACTCCCAGGGTGGTGAATCTTGGGGTTCATTGCACTAATATTAAGGTAAAAGAATGCTAAAAGGAATGGTCATAACAGCCTGATAAGTAATGTAGCACTGTTATTGGGTGGCAGATCTACTTAAACAGCTATTCACTGATGATGGCTTGTTCTATCTCACTTAAAGATCTTACTGATTCATGTCAATGTATGGCAAAACCAATACAGTATTGTAACATAGAATAAAGTAAAAATAAAAATAAAAATAAAATCTTACCCAGGACTGCTACTTTATAATGTCAAACACAAGAAATTTTGTCATGAATGAGCATAATGTGGGAATAATCTCATCATATTTTGACTCACGGTGTTTTTTTTTTATAAACGAAATGTAGGACATATCCAACAGTTAACAGAAAAATAGAAATGACTCTAGTTTATTTCTTATTTGATTGGGCTTTTAGAGAGTATTTACCAATTAGCCAGATAGATGGGGAGATTTGAGAACCAATCAAAAGTTCGTCTGTTGTCTAAATTGCTTCCCTATTAGCCTTTTTTTTAAAGTTCTAAAATTATCCACAAAGGTGCTTTGTAGTTGGTGAGTTAAGATGAGGGAAACTCCCTGCTGAAATACAAACAATACCTGGACATCATAAGCAGTAATCCATGAGCACACCTCAGCTTGTAAATTAACTTAATAGATAAGTTACCTATGACCTATGGAAATAGAGTGGTCCTGTAGGGCAGTAGGATACAGGAGGGAGAAGTGTGATGGGAGAAAATGTATAAGGTATCTTACAAATGATCAATGAAAGCATGGATCTGCCTTAAAAAGCCTTGGAAATGACACAATGTTCTCATCTGCTATTTTTCTGATCACTTTCAAAATGACATCATACTAGTAACTACTATAATTCTACTCAAGTCTCAGCTTCTTTTCCACTTCCAATAGTTTGAATGTTGCTAGAATATGAGTATCTTGAACACAGGATTGTTTTTGTGGATAAGATCTAGGTATTATTACCAGTATCAAGAAGTGTGCCTAAAAGGAGGAAGGCACTCAAGTGAATAGCTGATGAATGAATGAATAAGTAAAAAGAGTAATGCTTGCAGAGGAACAGAATCAGAAATTAAATTCAAAGTCAAATGATGAGCTGACTTCCTATTTAGTCTCCTCTTTCAAGGTGTAATGAAGATAATTTCAGCTATTGAATAGATGTTTTGACTAGATTAACACTTTGATATAGATCAAAGAACATACAGAGTAGAAGATGTATGAAAGAGCTAGCAGGAAAAGGAAAAAGAAGCAGACAGACAAAACCCAAACAACCCTGGGGATGCTTCGAGGGCCATTAACAGGAGCTCACAAAAATGAAAATACATAAAATAAAAATCCCTCAGAGATTCTTGAATCTAGTTCCAGTCTCTGCAAAGGGCGGTATGCTATGTTTACTGATTTTTATTCCCATGAGATAAATGCTGCCTTCCTTACTGTCAGGTACAGGCTCACAATAAATCCCTATGACCTGAGCCTGGCAAACTTAAGGTCCCAGTCCTCTGAGAGTCACAAAATACTGGGCCCTATGCAAGAGGGCATAAAAGTCTCCTTCCAAACTCTGTGCCCACTTTATCGCCTAAGTACAGTGCAGCCCTGAAGAATCTCAGCACTGCTGCCTCTCTCTATAGTTGCAGAAATCCAGTTCCAGGGATGTGAGTTGCCAGCAGGAAGGAAAACTGACTCCATTTTTTCCCCATCCTCCTCTATCCTTCCTACATAATGCGCCGAATCTCTCCTTCACCAGTGAGAAAATAAATCCCCCAAAGGAAAGGAAGCAAGCAAACAACAAATACTAAGGAAGTAAATGGGAAAGGGAAGTACAAAGATCTCAAATAAGAAAAAAGTGAAGTCACTCAGTAGTGTCTGNTAAAAAGAGTAATGCTTGCAGAGGAACAGAATCAGAAATTAAATTCAAAGTCAAATGATGAGCTGACTTCCTATTTAGTCTCCTCTTTCAAGGTGTAATGAAGATAATTTCAGCTATTGAATAGATGTTTTGACTAGATTAACACTTTGATATAGATCAAAGGACATACAGAGTAGAAGATGTATGAAAGAGCTAGCAGGAAAAGGAAAAAGAAGCAGACAGACAAAACCCAAACAACCCTGGGGATGCTTCGAGGGCCATTAACAGGAGCTCACAAAAATGAAAATACATAAAATAAAAATCCCTCAGAGATTCTTGAATCTAGTTCCAGTCTCTGCAAAGGGCGGTATGCTATGTTTACTGATTTTTATTCCCATGAGATAAATGCTGCCTTCCTTACTGTCAGGTACAGGCTCACAATAAATCCCTATGACCTGAGCCTGGCAAACTTAAGGTCCCAGTCCTCTGAGAGTCACAAAATACTGGGCCCTATGCAAGAGGGCATAAAAGTCTCCTTCCAAACTCTGTGCCCACTTTATCGCCTAAGTACAGTGCAGCCCTGAAGAATCTCAGCACTGCTGCCTCTCTCTATAGTTGCAGAAATCCAGTTCCAGGGATGTGAGTTGCCAGCAGGAAGGAAAACTGACTCCATTTTTTCCCCATCCTCCTCTATCCTTCCTACATAATGCGCCGAATCTCTCCTTCACCAGTGAGAAAATAAATCCCCCAAAGGAAAGGAAGCAAGCAAACAACAAATACTAAGGAAGTAAATGGGAAAGGGAAGTACAAAGATCTCAAATAAGAATAAAGTGAAGTCACTCAGTAGTGTCTGACTCTTTGTGACCCTGTGGACTGTAGCCTACCAGGCTCCTCCATCCATTGGATTTTCCAGGCAAGAGTATTGGAGGGGGTTACCATTTCCTTCTCCAGGGGATCTTCCCAACCCAGGAACTGAACTCAGGTCTCCCGCATTGTAGGCAGATGCTTAACTGTCTGAGACACTAGGAAAGTCCTATAATAAGAACAGCCTGCCAAAAAAGTCCTATTATTCAGTCTTCACTGTCTCCCAGTGAAGTTATCCCACCTTTGATATGTGGAAACTGAGGCTAGCCTGAGAGAATAAATAATTTAACCAAGGATGTATTGGATACCTGTGATGCATTAACACTAGAAGCCCAGGGCTCAACCAGAGGAAATGGCCCTTTCCTCCATGGAACATACTTAGGAAAGGAGATTTAAAAAGTAAATATGAAATAAAACACAGTGTGATGAGTGTTACAGTAACTAAACACCTAAGACAGCTTCTAACATAGACCTGAGGAATTAAAGATGGTGCTAGATACACTGAAATCTAAAAGATAAATTGGATTCAGCAAAGCAGAGGTAATGGAGACAGACCGTATAGAAAATACATTCAAAAGACCAGAGATAAGATGAACAAAATTGCAAAGGTGTAAAATTTCAAAAAATGATGTTAAGGACATCAACAGAGACCAGCTCATGTAGACCATTGTAGGTCATAGAAAGGAATTCAGACATTACCACGAGGACAATGGAAAACAGTGGAAGGGGGTTAACAAGGGTGAAATCTCATCAGATTTGTAATTTTGAAATATTTGACTCACTAATGTGAAACATGGATAAGGGCAAAAAGAAAAGTATTTTGGTTGAATTGTGGATGTATTAATATTTTCCGTCTAACAATGATGCTACTTTCATAGGGTTCAGTCTACTGATGAGGCAGCTGCTGCCTGCACTAAAGCCATGATGGGAGAATGGAAATATATAGATGCTTTCTAAATCATCTGTGGCTATTTTTGAGCAGGCATAAATTTGAAGATTGATTGGATATAGCAAAGAGAAAAAAAAAGAAGGCATAGAGAGGGACCCTCCTCAAAGTTTACAAAAATAGCATCTGGGTAGATAGTGAGGGTACCCATCTAAACATGAAAACAAGTGGAAGAAACAGAAAGAAAGAAACAGAAATGGGCTGATTGAAGGAGTTTACATATACCCAGAACTCCATATTCCAAAAGTACAGGAAACGGTTTAAAATCAAAACACTATTAATAATTTAACAAAATTAAAAACGAGCTTTAAGAAAGGATGATATTATGAATAGATCTATCAATTTTCTATATTTTAAAAATAAAATCCTTAAGCTAAATTGTCTATCCTATCCTTCTGTAAAATAGATATTGCTCTTAACCCATTAAAAAAAAATAGGCTCTTATTTTTGCATAGATTGATAATCTGACCTTCTCCAGGTTGCCAAAGTCTAAGAAATAGCTTCAAGACTATAGATTAACCTTTATAGGGTGTACTTGACATGAATTTTTAAGAGATATAGTATCTTCAAATAAATGATCCCAACACAAATTTAAGATTCAATCAGCATTAATGGTGGTATTAGAAATGATAACTTCAATTATAAGCATAATGCATTTTCCTTTGGGAAATTAATTTATGTAGAGTAGGCACTTGGAGTTTGCCCTGGTACAGCCATACTTCAAACCTACTTGTGACCAAGAAAAGGCATTTGTGCTAGCATGATCTTAGATAATAGCAAATAGCAAATGTTTTAAAACATTAATGTTATGTAACTCATTTTCAAAAAATTCTTTTTTCCATTCATCTAAGAAGAGAATGTGGGTTGAAATTACAACAAGGTAAGATATGAAACTAGTCATGGAAATCTACAGATTTCTCCTTGTGTAAATTTTATATTCAACCCATGATTTCAAAAGTATAAAGTAACTGTAAAGTATTGTGATACATAAGAATGAAAAGATTTAATCTCAACATTTTTCTATCACTTCACTTTTTGAAAGAAAACGGTAGATCTTCAAAGAGATACATAACCTAAAACTATAAAGTAATTTTTAAAGATGTTGACAGCTACTTTTTAAAATGAGGATCAGGAGAGTTCTCTTGAAAATGAAAACAAAACTCTCTATAACATCAAAATTATCTAAATGAAACATTCAAAAGAAGAATTTTTTCCTCCAGCTAATTTAGAAAAAAAAAAACGATTTCTAAAAAATATTTTCCTGGGAACACTGACAGGGTATAAAGAAACACATTTCTTAAAGTATACTATAAAATACATGGATTAGAATACATATTCAGTATCTATAAAACAACTGTATTAATAAAATTAAAAATTTTTGTCAAGCAGTAAAGCCTCAGAGTGTTAATAAGTATAGATAACATTTACTAACAGCTTTTTATATACCACACAAAACATATCAGATGTTTTAGGTACTTTGAGGTAAATACAGTTATTAGTTTCAGTTTACTAATGAATAAACAACAGACTGGTTCCAAATAGGAAAAGGAGTACGTCAAGGCTGTATATTGTCACCCTCCTTATTTAACTTATATGCAGAGTACATCATGAAAAACGCTGGGCTGGAAGAAACACAAGCTGGAATCAAGATTGCCGGGAGAAATAACAATAACCTCAAATATGCAGATGACACCACCCTTATGGCAGAAAGTAAAGAGGAACTAAAAAGCCTCTTGATGAAAGTGAAAGAAGAGAATGAAAAAGTTGGCTTAAAGCTCACCATTCAGAAAACGAAGATCATGGAATCTTGTCCCATCACTACATGGGAAATAGAGGGGGAAACAGTGGAAACAGTGTCAGACTTTATTTTTTAGGGCTCCAAAATCAGTGCAGATGGTGACTGCAGCCATGAAATTAAAAGACACTTGCTCCTTGGAAGAAAAGTTATGACCAACTTAGACAGTATATTCAAAAGCAGAGACATTACTTTGCCGACTAAGGTCCGTCTAGTCAAGGCTATGGTTTTTCCAGTAGTCATGTATGGATGTGAGAGTTGGACTGTGCAGAAGGCTGAGCACCGAAGAATTGATGCTTTTGAACTGTGGTGTTTGAGAAGACTCTTGAGACTCCCTTGGACTGCAAGGAGATCCAATCAGTCCATTCTGAAGGAGATCAGCCCTGGGATTTCTTTGGAAGGAATGATGCTAAAGCTGAAACTTCAGTACTTTGGCCACCTCATGCAAAGAGTTGACTCATTAGAAAAGAGTTGACTCATTGGAACTTTGATGCTGGGAGGGGTTAGGGGCAAGAGGAGAAGGGGATGACCAAGGATGAGATGGCTGGATGGCATCATGGACTTGATGGATGTGAGTCTGAGTGGACTCCTGGAGTTGGTGATGGACAGGGAGGCCTGGAGTGCTGTGATTCATGGGGTCGCACTGAACTGAATGAATAAACAAAGTGTGGAGTTGCTCATCTGAGTTCTCCAGGCTAAGGAGTGGCAAAGCCAGACCTTTATCTCTGATCTGCGTGTCTTTTGAACATGAGCTTGACCCCAAAATGTTCAATATATGGCCCCTTCAGCAAAGTAAAAAGTGAGCTGATATATTTATGTTTACTTTAGATCAGTATATCTTTTCATTGGTTATATTTAAATAATGGGAGAGGTGACACTAAGAGGTGAAAACTGGAGGCTTCGAGTGGAAGTATCCAGTTATCCTTCTGTGCTGGTCATTAAGTTTTTAACCAAGTGAGTCATTTATCTATGCAGTTTTTCCATCTGAAAAATGAGAATTAAATTAGATTGCACTAGTATACCATTTTAAGTGGTATTTCTGATGCTGTAACTGGTTATTATACAGATTCATCAGATAATTTTAAACATTTAAATAAGAAATGCTTCATAAAAACTCTCTTTAAAATAGTTTGATATAGCTTTCATTTATTCATACAACATATACATGTTACATTTTGAAAAGAGCTTGGTGGGTACTTTGAGAAAAAATGTCAAACACATTCTATGCTTTCCATGATATTTCAATCTACTCGGAAAAATAAGAAATGCATGTAGCCAACACATAATTAGTAAGCAGTATACAGACCAGAGAAAATAATATAGTAAAATCAATCACCTNACTTTCTGCCATAAGGGTGGTGTCATCTGCATATCTGAGGTGATTGATATTTCTTCCAGCTTGTTTCTTCCAGCCCAATGTTTTTCATGATGTACTCTGCATATAAGTTAAATAAGCAGGGTGACAATATACAGCCTTGACGTACTCATTTTCCTATTTGGAACCAGTCTGTTGTTTCATGTCCATTTCTAACTGTTGCTTCCTGACCTGCATATATATTTCTCAAGAGGCAGCTCAGGTGGTCTGGTATTCCCATCTCTCAGAATTTTCCACAGTTTCTTGTGATCCACACAATCAAAGGCTTTGGCATAACCAATAAAGCAGAAATAAATGTTTTTCTGGAACTCGCTTTTTCCATGATCCAGTGCATATTGACAATTTGATCTGTGGTTCCTCTGCCTTTTCTAAATCCAGCTTGAACATCAGGAACTTCACGGTTCACGTATTGCTGAAGCCTGACTTGGAGAATTTTGAGCATTACTTTACTAGCATGTGAGACGAGTGCAATTGTGCAGTAGTTTGAGCATTCTTTGGCATTGTCTTTCTTTGAGATTGGAATGAACACTGACCTTTTCCAGTCCTGTGGCCACTGCTGAGTTTTCCAAATTTGTTGGCATATTGACTGCAGCACTTTCACANTTCTTTGCTTTCTGCCATAAGGGTGGTATCATCTGCATATCTGAGGTTATTGTTATTTCTCCTGGCAATCTTGATTTCAGCTTGTGCTCCACCCAGCTCGACATTTTGCATGATGTACTCTGCATATAAGTTAAATAAGCAGGGTGACAATATACAGCCTTGACACACTCTTTTCCCTATTTGGAACCAGTCTGTTGTTTTATGTCCAACTCTAACTGTTGCTTCTTGACCTACATACAGTTTTCTCAGCAGGCAGATGAGGTGGTCTGGTATTCCCATCTCTTTTAGAATTTTCCACAGTTTGTTGTGATCCACACAAAGGCTTTGGCATAGTCAATAACGCAGAAGTAGATGTTTTTCTGGAACTCTCGTGTTTTCAATGATCCACCTCTAGAGAACAATCCAAATACCACTGGGGAGGTAAGGAGGATTTGGCATTGCCCTTTCCCTCCAGCTGTCTATGGAGTATCACATATTCCTCATGGAAACCACTGAGAGTTGATTCTCTCCCACTTCAAAGTAGTCAAGACTCCTGGGAGAGGGAATCTACAGTCTGACCTCCAAACCAAATATCTGAGGACCCAGTGTAGGTTGCTCAGTTACCTGCATGCACCCCAGGGACCAATCTAAAACATCCCAGAAAAAGCTATCAAGCAATACAAAGCTAGATTCTTTATGCCCTTGGGTCACCTTATTTTTACACCCATTATGGAAGTAAATACATGCTCCTGATACAGCAGCTTCACTAATGCACAGCATCAGGAGCTGTAATTTGTCTCTAAATAATAGATTTAATATAAAAGACACAATATTTCCTATTAGGTGTCCTTTTGAAGAATCAGATTTGTGTATACAGAAAATAGGATATGAAAGAACACATAGGAACACAGTATGAGGTCAAGCAGAACTTAGCCCACTAATGTGGATTTCTTTCAACAGTATTTACAGATGTGATTGTCAGTATTTCTGCTTCTTGAAATTTACTTATGTCATACAGTGGTGATGGGGTTTTTTGCCTCAGAAAATATTTAGGTCTTTTCGAAGATGGCTCATGAGGCTTCAGAAGCAGGAGCTCTTAACTCTATGACCTTGAAATTTTTCATAAAATGCTATATTCACTCAATAATGTTAAGTTTTTATGAGGGGATATAAGATGTCAGTTCAGTTCAGTTGCTCAGTCATGTCCGACTCTTTGCAACTCCATGAACTGCAGCATGCCAGTCCTGCCTTTCCATCACCAACTCCCCAAGTTTACTCAAACTCATGTTCATTGAGTCAGTGAAGTCATCCAACCAACTCATCCTCTGTCATCCCCTTCTCCTCCCACCTTCAGTCTTTCCCAGAATCAGGGTCTTTTCAAATGAGTCAGTTCCTCGCATCAGGCAGCCAAAGTATTAGAGTTTCAGCTTCAGCATCAGTCCTTCCAATGACTATTCAGGACTGATTTCCTTTAGGATGGACTGGTTGGATCTCCTTGCAGTCCAAGGGACTCTTAAGAGTCTTTTCCAACACCACAGTTCAAAAGCATCAACTCTTTGGCACTCAGCTTTCTTTAAAGTCCAACTCTCACATCCATACATGACTACTGGAAAAACCATAGCTTTGACTAGATGGACCTCTGTTGGCAACATAATGTCTTTGCTTTTTAATATGCTGCCTGCTACTGCTAAGCCACTTCAGTCATGTCCATCTCTGTGCGACCCCATAGATGGCAGCCCACCAGTCTCCCCTGTCCCTGGGATTCTCCAGGCAAGAACACTGGAGCGGGTTGCCATTTCCTTCTCCAATGCCTGAAAGTGAAAAGTGAAAGTGAAGTCGTTCAGTCATATCCGACTCTTAGCGACCCCACGGACTGCAGCCTACCAGGCTCATCCATCCATGGGCTTTTCCAGGCAAGAGTACTGGACTGGGGTGCCATTGCCTTCTCCAAATGTGCTGTCTAGGTTGGTCATAACTTTTCTTCCAAGGAGCAAATGTCTTCTAATTTCATGGCTGCAGTCACCATCTGCAGCGATTTTGGAGCCCCCCAAAAATAAAGTCAGTCACTGTTTCCATTGTTTCCCCCATCTATTTGCCATGAAGTGATGGGACCAATGCCATGATCTTAGTTTTCTGAATGTTGAGTTTTAAGCCAACTTTTCCCACTCTCCTCTTTCACTTTCATCAAGAGGTTCTTTAGTTCTTCACTTTCTGCTATAAGGGTGGGTGGTGTTATCTGCATATCTGAGGTTATTGATATTTCTCCCCACAGTCTTGATTCCAGTTTGTGCTTCATCCAGTCCAGCATTTCTCATGATATAATCTGCATATAAGTTAAATAAGCAAGGTGACAATATACAGCCTTGACATACTTCTTTCTCGATTTGGAACCAGTCTCTTGTTCCATGTCCAGTTCTAATGGTTGCTTCTTGACTTGCATACAGATTTGTCAAGAGGCAGGTGAGGTGGTCTGGTGTTCCCATCTCTTTCAGAATTTTCCACAGTTTGTTGTGATCCACATAATCAAAGCTTTGGCATAGTTCATTCACAATAATCCATAATTGAATAATAATCTGGGAAAGTAAATAAATGTTTGAAAGTTTAAAAAATATGCCATTCTCACACCCAGTTACACATAGTAATAGTAAACAAGTAGAACACAGAGTAATCATCTTAACCAGATAATTAGAATTTACATGAGGACCTGAACTTCAACAAATAGTTTCTTCTTATCTTCCTAAGTCACCTCTTAGATGTGTTAACAAAGGCCAAAATTATCCAATGTGAACTGTATTTTCTTGTTTGTGGAGGTAAACAAAGAGGACATGACCACAAGTTGATCCCAAAACTGGTCCCCAGCAATTGAAGCTCCTTACTCCCGCCCTTATCCTTGGAATGTACATTCTGCCCACTGTTCCTATACTCAGACTACTCTGAGGAGGACACAGCTTTGGGAAAGTAAGGTGTTCCTGAGACCACCTGGACTGAGGGAGAGACTGAAGCCCATACAGACCTCTATAAATTCCTAGGATTCCAGCAGGTAGATGCAGAGACCTACTCATCTTGCAACCACTCAAGACAAACCTCAGATGTAAGTTTCCTAGCTTACTGAAACAGCCACCCACCAGTCTGGAGTGGTCATTCTTTTTCTTCAATGTACTGGAGTCAGTTTCCAATTTTACCTGAGAGTAAAATTTATACTGAGAGTCAGCATTCTCTTATCGCCACCAAACCAACGTCTCCCTGGCATTGGTGCTAACGATGATCCAAGTCCAAGTAGTAGAATGAGAGAAAGATAGAAACTCTCCGGTATTCAGAAACTTAGTTTTCTATGAACAAGTGCAAAGAAACTACAGCTTAATTATCAGTGCAGTGAAACCTTACCCATCCCCAGCCCACCTGGCTTGGCAGGATTTCAGCTTTAATCCTTCTAAGGGAAGCAAGAGACTGCTCCTTAGAAAGGGCAGTGCAGTTCATAATACAGGCACATTTCCCACCAGGAAAATAATCAAGATGATAAGAACCTCATCTCTGGCTTTGTTGCTTATGGTACTCATGTTCTTTCAAACCCACAGACCATATGGTGAGGGTAGTGCCCAGTGTAGAATCACTGGTTAGATTCAAAGTGATCTCCCCATTATCTGAAAGCTAATCAAATGCCTTAGAAATAAAGCCCAGTACCTTTCTACTCTGTGAGCTCTGGATACTGCAAAAATGGAATCAACTGCGCCTAGTGGAGACCTAGGCTAATTTGATTCTAAATAAGTCACTGTTTCTGGTCACCTCATTATGGTTCTCCCACCCTTATCCAATCTTCTACCTAAAAACATTCTTTCTCTATCTCTCTCTCACCCCTTTTCTTTTATTCCATTGATTTCCAAATATTTAAGCAGATGAAAGCAAGCTGGCTGAACCTGGTTAGAACACGACAGCTGGAGCTGTCAGGGAGTTATCTCCCCTTGACACAGAAGTCAGCCAAATTGCCATAGTCAAATAGCAGTCATTTGCCTTTTCCCTCATCTCTGCAGGGCAGAAGCTGATGCCCAGGGTGGTTTTAGAATATGGACAGGGGTCTCCACAGCCAGGAAAAGACATCTTATGCCGTCTCTTCCCCTCTCCGAAACCGTGCTCAGCAGCTATGGCTCTTCCAAGGCTGGCATGCCAGTCTCCAGAGGTGAAAGGAGCATGAATTTAGCCCACTGTGCTGCCTTGCCCACAGCATAGTATAATATTAATTAGTCACCTTCCTTATTATTCAGTCAAAATATGCCAGACTGAAATAAATTACATTCTTAGCACATATTTCACACCCCTGGATAAAGTCTTGCAAGGGTTTTCTTTTATTATTTATAAGATCATGTGCTGTCTTCCTGTGGAAAATGAGATGGTCTGCATGAGGAAAAAGGTAAAAGAAATGCAGAGAAATGAAACAATCAGATATTCCCTAATGATATTTAAAAATAGAAAATTTGCTACTGTTACATACAGCATGTTCCATCTTTTGAGATTTAATGGCTCTCTTGTGGTTTAATGGAGAATTACTTTCAGTAATTGATTATTAAAATTTAAAATTGCTAACCATCTTCATTATTAGATGAGCGAACATGTTATCCTTGTAATTAAAAAAGCCCGAGACTCACTTTCATCCTGTTGACAGAGCGGGCAGACTGTCTCTGCACTCAGACTTGATGGTTTCAGGCTTCTTGTTTGACAAAAATAACCAGACAGTCATTTGATGATGAAAATGCAGAACATCCACAGAGACTTAGCAGAAAATATAATGAACAAAAAATAAAATAATAAAAAGCCCTACAAGCTAATTAAAGTTTTCAGTCCCGACTCATTAAATGCTTGGCATCACTTATGTGATATTTCACTGTGCTGTGCTCAGGTAACATGGACGCTGTCACGTTAGTCCAATTTCCCTCAATGTGCCTTCAGAAAGCATCACAACTTGCACCAGCTCCTGCCCTCTCACATTTCACCTGGAGACGTTACAGTACAAATTGTGGGTTTTGGCAACATATTCCACAAAGCGGTGCTGGGAAAATACACTGTGATTTCCTGCTCTCTGGATGTGTTTACAGTGTGTCCAGACTGGCATGGAGAGCACCAAGGTTCAAGTGCTCTACTGAGTCCAGACAATAGTGCTTCCAAATCCCTTGCCGAGTCTCCCATTTGGAGAGAAAAGGGCTTATCAGTCATTTGTCTACACACTAGGGGTGGAGAATTTGTCCTGATGGGAGCTTGCACTTCCTTAGATGTTTTCATCATATTAGAGCATTCCTTTTGGGAAGATAGTACTCAGTGGTTTCCAAAAGGAAATTTTATAACTGTCAATGAAAAGAGCCTACCAGAGGAGACATTTTTCACAACTGAAGTATTAGACAGATGTCAGCCTTTGGGAAAGGAAAATCCAGCAGGCTTGAGAAGTACCAATTTTTCTATGTGAAGGTATATTCTGAAAATCAAGGAAAGCCCTCTGAATATCAGCATCCCTACAGAGTCTCAATTGTTTAGCTCATAAAATCCCCACTCAAACATCAATTTTTTAAATGGATTAATCAATGACTTGCCAATATTCTCTTAAGATTCAGATCCCCAAGGATATCTTCTCTGCTTCCACCCAGACAGCCTCGATTATTCTTTAATGCAAATCACTGCCCTCCCCTTTGTCCACCCTCAGACTATGAGATCACTGGACCGCATTTAGATGGTGCTGTGAAGCTATTCTCATTTACTTGTCCTTGTATTTATCCTCCCAATTAGATTATAGGATCCTCAAGAGTAAGAGAAATGTCTTTTATTTCTTTTGCTATTTTCAGTTACCTACATAGCCTCTTACCTGCTATCAAACTCAGCCAGACATCAGGTCCACCACCCATCTTATTTGCTTTCTGAGTCAGATGTGAAAGTTTGACAAGAAGCTGAGATATTTTGTACTAATTAAATATAACCTTGAATTTAGAACCCATACAGACTAACTCAGCCTTCTTCAACCATGGAACAATTGACTCAATACTCCCAAGGAGGTTAGATGCATATAAGACAAATAAATTCATTACCAGAAATGAACATTAGGTCTTAATATTCAGAACATCTTGAAAAAGGCTGATTTGGACTGTTTTTTCAGATTACCTTTAACAATCTCACAAAGTCATTAACAATTTAAAAAAAATTATTTCCCTCTTCTATGGGCTTTTGGAATCTATTGATGTAACAACTTTCCTCCTGGAATATAAAAGTAAAAGTGAAAGTGAAGTCGCTCAGTTGTGTCCGACTCTTTTGAGACCCCAGGGACTGTGTAGCCTACCAGGCTCCTCTGTCCATGGGATTCTCCAGGCAAGAGTACTGGAGTGGGGTGCCATTGCCTTCTCCATTTCCACCCTCTATCAGGTTAAATAGAAAATTATTTGCATTCTGATAGCATAATTCACATTTGAATACCTTTCTACCTCTCTCCGGACAAGGCAATGGCGACCCACTGCACTACTCTTGCCTGGAGAATCCCATGGACAGAGGAGCCTGGTGGGCTGCAATCCTTGGGGTCGCTAAGAGTCAGATACGACCGAATGACTTCACTTTCAGTTTTCACTTTCATGCGTTGGAGAAGGAAATGGCAACCACTCCAGCGTTCTTGCCTGGAGAATCCCAGGGATGGGGGAGCCTGGTGGGCTGCCGTCTATGGGGTCACACAGCGTCAGGCATGACTGAAGCAACTTAGCAGCAGCAGCAGCTACCACTCTCAGCACCTAGCATCCAGCTTTAAATGCATAAGAGTTCACAGTACATATTAACTGAAAGAATGAATGAATGAGTGTATGAAATCAATAGAATGGGCTAGTCCTACATTTTTTTCCCTTTTCTCAATCTCCTTTCTTAAATTTAAATAGAGGGAATATTGTTATCCAACACAACTGCATGATATAGTGTTTACAAAACATTCCTTTCTTGTATGGGGATCAAAAACTTACACCCACAAATTCCTGTTCTTCCCATCTCAGTTGATGAAAATTTCATAGTTTCATCATCTCAGGCCATAATATCTGAATCTTCTTGGATGTACCTCTTTTTCTCATACCCCTTGATCTTATGACCAACAGATTTTTGTCAGCTCTCTGTCAAAATAGATCCAGACCATTTCTCACCACTTCCACTACTACCAAGGTACCATTATCCACTCCCTAAGATCATTCTAACTGGCTCCTAAGGTCCCTCTCTGTTTATTGCTAGAAATAATGCAAAATATTGCATTACAATATCACTTGGTTGAAGTCATTCCTCTGCCCAAATCCTCTATTACCTCCAATTTCATCACAATGGCCTATAAATTCCTACAAGATCCACCTACCCCTTCTCATCTTCCTNATATGTATATACATATATATTTGTGTACATATATACATGCAGGTATGTGTGTATACACATATATTTTTTTATAAATACACATATAATTTCTGTTCTTTATTTTCCTAGTCACATTTTGAATCCACTAATGCTCTTTGCTATATTCCATGTGTCAGCACAGACAAAAGTCATCTCAGGGCTCTGGAAATGGCAGAGAGTGAATAATTAAGATCAGGCATCAAGACATTGACATGTCATTCACTGGTAACACAGAGGGACAGGATGCCAATAGTACTTTCTGAATATGCCACCAAGGGAGGGATTTTTCTAGATCCTTAATAAAATTGGTCCCCATACATAATGGATACTACCAGTCAGTACCTTCTTTCTATTGCACAGCTTATGTCAAAATTATGAAGGAAAAAAAAGAAGAAAAGGATACTGCCCATTTGCTTATGGAGTAGACAACTGTCTATTTTGTGAAATTTGAATGGAGTGAGGAAGGGCCTCTGGCCAAAAGTATATCCCTCAATACCTGTCAAACTGCCTGGAAATCCCACCATTATCGACTCAATCCTTTGTGTCTTGAATCTGTTTCAGGCCTTAAGCAAACCTATTAAAATGCATATACTCTCAAAAGTGACACAATCTTCTTGCAGATTAGACCCTTAATTAATGGGACCCAGGATAAACCAGGGATAAGGAGAATGATAGCAGAGTGTGTTTTTAAAATAATAGAGCACAAATATATGTCCAGATATGGAAAATATGCCTGGGGCCATTATACATATCAGAATGTGGAGTGGGACTTTTCTATTTGGGCTTTAAGATCCACAGTCGAACATAAGAGACAAAAAAAAAAAAAAAATGCTCAAATTATAAAAGGAATCACCAGCAATTGGGGCCAGGCAGCCTGATCCCAGGACTGCAGGAATGTGGTCTATTTAACAAATCACTGGAACCTGGTTTTGGGAAGGGAATCCTGAGCATATCTTTCGTAAAATTTTAAGCCTCTTTATAATACTTGCTGGTGGGTGCAAGGTCCTGATTTTTTTTTTTTTTTAAATATCTGAGTCCTTGTCTGACTCATCAGTTCAATTCAGTTCAGTTCAGTCACTCAGTCATGTCCGACTCTTTGTGACCCCATGAATCGCAGCACGCCAGGCCTCCCTGTCCATCACCAACTCCCGGAGTTTACCCAAACTCATATCCATCGAGTCAGTGATGCCATCCAGCCATCTCATCCTCTGTTGTCCCCTTCTCCTCCTGCCCCCAGTCCCTCCTAGCATCAGAGTTTTTTTCCAATGAGTCAACTCTTCCATGAGGTAGCCAAAGTATTGGAGTTTCAGCTTTAGCATCAGTCCTTCCAAAGAACACCCAGGGCTGATCTCCTTTAGAATGGACTGGTTGGACCTCCCTGAAGTCCAAGGGACTCTCAAGAGTCTTCTCCAACACCACAATTCAAAAGCATCAATTCTTCAGTGCTCAGCTTTCTTTATATCTACCTACAAATAGAGCTGGGTACACAGTGACGTTTACCGCTTACTGTTTGCCTCCTAAAACCCAAATGTCATGATAGGCTAGCCACCAAGGAAGACCTCATTTTAACTGATCTAATACCAGTAATGCTTAGATTCCTAAAAATCTGTGAGGTTGAACTCACGTGGGAGAGACTAGATGATAGGCAATTAGATCATTTTGAGTGAGATGAAGAAAATATGTTAAAAAAAAAAAAGTGCTATGAGAACTCTTTGACGAGGGACTGGCAGCAGTGTAATCATAAGAACATCCTTGACACCAACCACTCCACACTACACTGCGTGCCTAGAGCCTGCTGTGCACATTGGGACAAGTGAAGAATGAGTGTCCCTAAGTTTACTGAGTCTGTTCATTTGACCACTGGTAAATGGAAAGAAAAAAAAGTCATCCAGAGCCTCTATAGAAAACTCTACTCATGACTGAAAAAAACCTTGACTGAGTTTGAGAATACCTCACAAGAGAAGGAGAGAGTAAAGAAAACCCAAAATGCAATGGAACCTAATCTGTACTTTTAACAAAACCCTCTCAGCCAGACAGAACTATGACGCATCCTGGGAAACAGCTGCTCAGCTCTTTTGAAGAAAAGATATTCTACTACCCCCAAGGGGACATTCCTGCCCGCCAGGGACAGATTCTACAAACCTAGATGGATAGAGTGGGGAAAGGTTCTATTCACTCACTGGAATTTCCTAGAGCTTCTGTGTCAATAAATACCCATCTAAGGGTTATATGATGTTCCAATATATTTTGGTAAAATAGTTGTAACCAGGAGAGTCTTAAAAACACTGGAGGGAAATGTGTGAGTCTGTTGAAGAAGGCGAGGCTGTTCTGAAAGCCAGCACCTAACTACAGAGGGAAGCTTGAATCCNTTTTGGTAAAATAGCTGTAACCAGGAGAGTCTTAAAAACACTGGAGGGAAATGTGTGAGTCTGTTGAAGAAGGCGAGGCTGTTCTGAAAGCCAGCACCTAACTACAGAGGGAAGCTTGAATCCCCCGAAACCAATCCAATAATCTGTTTCACTGATACAATTATTAAATCATTGATTAGTGTGCTGAGTCGTCTTTATTACGGGTTAAATGTAGCCACCGCCAGCTGTTTCCGTGGTAAGTTCTTCTGCTAGAGAAAAGCTGGCATTGTGCCCAGATGGAGCCTGGGAGCCCCACTGCTTCAAAGTGTTTTTTCTTTCCTCCAGCGAGTGCTTCCCCCTGTCATTACAGGGTTTCCCTGTGCTCTCATCATTCCAACAATAGAATCCATAAAACCAAACACAGAAACAAAGGGATAACTTATTGGCAACTAATGAAACACAGAAAAATTGTTCAAGCAATGTAACTGCGAAAGGGCTTTGAACTTGTTTAAATAATCTGCCTTTATTCCATCGCCCCACGATGAAGGCATGAAGGCAAGTGTCTCAGCTTTGTAGAAACTACACATTCTTTGCCTTAAAGGTCTGCTCGCTTTTGCTCCACTTCTCAAACTCTTGGAATGCTAGTTTGCTTTCTGTCCGCTTGTCCAAATTCTTCTACCCATTTAGCGACGCTGGCTTATCTCCCAGCTTTTTAAAGAAAACTTCCCTGGACATGCAAATTCTGCTAAAAAGCTTTCTTTTCATTCCTCAGTAATTGAGGTGTGTCTTACTCATTTGGCCAGCAGGAGCCAGGGCAAGAATGGGACATTTCAAGAAGCCATGCTCCATCACAGTAGACAATAGACCAAGGCACTTCCCTCTGATCTTAGATACACACACAAAACCTTTCTCAACCGATCCTTCCGGTGGTCCCATCACTTAGTACTGGCAGGTGAAACCTGTTTGCTATGTGCTGAGGAATTAGGACAAGCCTTGGCATCAGACGAACCAGGATTCAAGCCCCAGATAAAATTGTTTAGTAGACATGCAACCACAGCTTTTGTGTTTCTTTTCTTAATCCCTGAGACTCGGTGTTTTAGTCCATAGAATAGCAATGGTATCTTTTTTCACAGTGTGTGTTATGCCTGTGCATGTGTGCCAAGTTGCTATGGTCGTGTTCAGTTCTTTGTGACCCCACAGATGGTAGCCTGCCAGGCTCCTCTGTTCATGGGATTCTCCAGGCAACAATCCTGGAGTGGGTTGCCATGCCCTCCTCCAGAGGATCTTCCTGACTAGAGATCAAGCCTGCATCTCTTATGTTTTCTGCACTGGCAGGTGTGTTACCACCAGCACCACCTGGGAACCCCATGTTATGCCCAGTACTTGGCATAAGGTGAAACCAAGAGCCTAACGTATGAACATGTCCTCTCCGCCAATCCCAATCTCCACCCCTCCAGGACACTTATTATCATGCACCACTAATCAGGTCTTCTCTCTCCAAGTAGACTGTGAGTTCCTGGAGGACAGGGCTACCAAAGTTCTCTATGCTGAGGCTAAAACTGTATGCATAGACTCTAAACTTTGGGCCCCTTTCCCTAAACTAGTAGGTAGACTGGAAGAAATGTAGGTGATTCTATAAATAGAAATAGGAGAATATCTGCTAACAGTTTCAGGTAGTTGATTTCTAGCATTATGATCAGTCTCTATTGATTCTATGATATGCAAACATGATAAAATAAAATCCTACCCATTTTTGGCCCAGATATATAACAACTTCAGTAATATTCTTGCAGATTCCTGTCTGAGAGTATTCTGGTGTTTTATTTTAATGTCTGCACAGGTTCTGCTCAAGTTGGGAGATGAGCACCCTGATTTGGTTTGGCACAACTCTGACAAATGGTAAGAAAAGAACACATCTACCTATTAGTTTCCAGCATGCTGCCAAATTCTGCTTGAGAACCGTAACCTCCAATTAAAATAAATAAATTATTTTTAAAAAGAAAAAGAAGTAGAATTAGCACAGATATCATACTATTCTTGAGAGAAGAACTCATTTATCATAAATTTGAAATTGTACCTTTAAGCAGAACTAGCAGGATTTGAGGGCTTCTCTGGTGGCTCAGGGGTTAAAACGTCTGCCTCCAATGCGGGAAACCAGGGTTCGATCCCTGGGTTGGGAAGATCCCTTGGGATTTGGGAGGCTTCTCTGGTGGCGCTAGTGGTAAAGAAACAGCCTGTGAATGCAGGAGACATGAGAGATGCAGGGTTGATCTCTGGGTCGGAAAGATCACCTGGAGAAGAGCAGGGCAACCCACTCCAGTATTCTTGCCTGGAGAATCCCAAGGACAGAGGAGCCTGGTGAGCTATGGTCTGTAGGGTCGCAGAGAGTCGGACACGACTGAAGAGACTTAGCACACACACAGAAGGCTTTTAACGCTTCCGTGCCCTGTCCTCATAACCTAACACTGAATAGGCTTACGACAGGTTACGGTACAGTAATGGGTTATTACACATGGTCTAAAGTATATTAGGGACCAATTTCTTTAACTCAAACATCTCCGTTTTTTCTTTCTTTTGAAATACAACTTGTGATGCAAACAAAATTCAAATTTTCCAAGTTAAAAGTCCCCTTTGTTCCTACATAGAAGAATGCAAAACCTCCAGCCACTGAAAAAAAAATTAAGTAATCACAGATTCATAGAATTTTCAGTGCTAGAAGGGACCTTAGAGACCATCTAGCCCAACCCTCTCATTTTAACAGATGAGGAGACTGGTGTCAGTGGAGGACTATAGCCTCCAGGGTAAAACAGAGTTCATTAACTCACCTTAGAAAGGATCTGTTTTTGTTGTTAGAATAAATGATTCCAATTTCATGCCATCTCCTTTATTCAGAAAGTTTATCATTCGCCTTCTCCTTTTGTCCTTGTAACCATGACAATTGCTGGGAATAATATAGCTATCAGTATAAAAATAGCCTCATTAGCATCAACAAGGGGCTTGCCAATCAGCTTGGACCTATTAAAGGACTGATAACCACCTTCGGTGGCCTTATACTTAGCAACACACACTCTCCTGACTCCTCCCTTAGACTGGCTCTTTCCTCTTTTGAGACTATCCGTCATAGCTTGACAGCTGGGATTTACAAGTGGAATCCTACCTGAGAAAGCCCTGTTCTCAAGCAGGCTCAGTTGGATCTTGTCCTGGGATTTCTGGTCTGCCTCTGCTTTTGAGAATGTCTAAAGCAAAAGTGAACATTTTCCTTCTCTGTATATTGCAGAGGATGGAGAAAAATGAGCTATAATCTAGGAATGGACACATTCATTAGCAAGAATCCTTTAGAAAGGGTTTGGTGTTTACTTTAGGTTCTTCATTAGATTCTTCCACTGACATTCCCCACCCTATCTAGAGTGATTTGATGATTCATGCTAATTTCTATAGGTTTGTATGCAATATAAAACAATTTGTCAAGGTATTTTTAATCACACACCCTTCACCCACCACCACCAAAAGCACAAACAACATAAAAATTAAAATGAAACAAAACTGTCAAAGGATAGAGAGAGGACTTAGATCCATTTTAAATCACTGGCTAAATTCACCTTGGATAAATTTCACTAAAAGAGAAGGTTAAACTGAATTTTCTAGTTGAGCTATAGAGATAGAGGAGGAGACTGATAGAATGGAGCTTAGCGAACTGCTTTGAGACTTAAAAGGCTACACAAAATAACACGGCCTTAAAAATAGATAAATGGAGCAAGATGGAGAGTCCAGAAGTAGATGCATACATATATGATCAATTGATTTTCGACAAAGGTACAAAGGCAATCAGGTAAAAAAAAGAATAATCTTCTCAAAAGGTACAGTGACAACTGAATATTCATTTCCAAAAAGATGAGCATTGATGTCTCAGCAAATGAACATTTTTATGCAAAATGTATCATACACATAAATGTAAAACCTAAATGGAAGTGAGAAATAGATTTAAGGGACTAGATCTGATAGACAGAGTCCCTGATGAACTATGGACAGAGGTTCGTGATATTGTACAGGAGAGAAGCATCAATAACATCCCCAAGATAAAGAAATTCAAAAAAGCAAAATGGCTGCTGAGGAAGCCTTACAAATAGCTGTGAAAAGAAGAAAAGTGAAAAGCAAAGGAGAAAAGGAAAGAATACCCATTTGAAAGCAGAGTTCCAGAGAACAGCAAGGAGAGATAAGAAAGCCTTCCTCAGAGATCAATGCAAAGAAATAGAGGAAAACAACAGAATGGGAAAGACTGGAGATCTCTTCAAGAAAATTAGAGATACCAAGGGAAAATTTCATGCAAAGATGGGCTCAATAAAGGACAGAAATGGTATGGACCTAACAGAAGCAGATGTTAAGAAGAGACGGCAAAAATACACAGAAGAACTATATTAAAAAATATCTTCACAGCCCAGATAATCAGGATGGTGTGATCACTCACCTAGAGCCGGACATCCTGTAATGTGAAGTCAAGTGGGCCTTAGGTAGTATCACTGCAAACAAAGCTAGTGGAGGTGATGGAATTCCAACTGAGCTATTTCAAATCCTGAATGATGATACTGGGAAAGTGCTGCACTCAATACGCCAGCAAATTTGGAAAACTCAGCAGTGGCCACAGGACTGGAAAAGGTCAGTTTTCATTCCAATCCCAAAGAAAGGCAATGCCAAAGAATGCTCAAACTACTGCACAATTACAACCATCTCACATGGTAGTAAAGTAATGCTCAAAATTTTCCAAGCCAGGCTTCAGCAATATGTGAACCATGAACTTCCAGATGTTCAAGCTCTTTTTAGAAAAGCCAGAGGAACCAGAGATCAAATTGCCAAATTCCACTGGATCATCAAAAAAAACAAGAGAGTTCCAGAAAAACAACTATTTCTGTTTTATTGATTATGCCAAAGCCTTTGACTGTGAGGATCACAATAAACTGTGGAAAATTCTGAAAAGAGATGGGAATACCAGACCACCTAACCTGCCTCTTGAGAAATCTGTATGCAGGCCAGGAAGCAACAGTTAGAACTGGACATGGAACATCAGACCGGTTCCAAATAGGAAAAGGAGTATGTCAAGGCTGTATATTGTCACCCTGCTTATTTAACTTCCATGCGGAGTACATCATGAGAAATGCTGGGCTGGAAGAAACACAAGCTGGAATCAGGATTGCCAGGAGAAATATCAATAACCTCAGATATGCAGATGACATCACCCTAATGGCAGAAAGTGAAGAGGAACTGTAGAGCCTCTTAATGAAAGTGAAAGTGGAGAGTGAAAAAGTTGGCTTAAAGCTCAACATTCAGAAAACGAAGATCATGGCATCTTGTCCCATCACTTCATGGGAAACAGATGGGGAAACAGTGGAAACAGTGTCAGACTTTATTTTGGGGGCTCCAAAATCACTGCAGATGGTGATTGTATCCATGAAATTAAAAAATGCTTGCTCCTTGGAAGAAAAGTTGTGACCAACCTAGAAAGCGTATTCAAAAGCAGAGACATTACTTTGCCAACTAAGGTCTGTCTAGTCAAGGCTATGGTGTTTCCTGTGGTCATGTATGGATGTGAGAGTTGGACTGTGAAGAAAGCTGAGCACCAAAGAATTGATGCTTTTGAGCTGTGGTGTTGGAGAAGACTCTTGAGAGTCCCTTGGATTGCAAGGAGATCCNTGGGAAAGTGCTGCACTCAATATGCCAGCAAATTTGGAAAACTCAGCAGTGGCCACAGGACTGGAAAAGGTCAGTTTTCATTCCAATCCCAAAGAAAGGCAATGCCAAAGAATGCTCAAACTACTGCACAATTACAACCATCTCACATGGTAGTAAAGTAATGCTCAAAATTTTCCAAGCCAGGCTTCAGCAATATGTGAACCATGAACTTCCAGATGTTCAAGCTCTTTTTAGAAAAGCCAGAGGAACCAGAGATCAAATTGCCAAATTCCACTGGATCATCAAAAAAAACAAGAGAGTTCCAGAAAAACAACTATTTCTGTTTTATTGATTATGCCAAAGCCTTTGACTGTGAGGATCACAATAAACTGTGGAAAATTCTGAAAAGAGATGGGAATACCAGACCACCTAACCTGCCTCTTGAGAAATCTGTATGCAGGCCAGGAAGCAACAGTTAGAACTGGACATGGAACATCAGACCGGTTCCAAATAGGAAAAGGAGTATGTCAAGGCTGTATATTGTCACCCTGCTTATTTAACTTCCATGCGGAGTACATCATGAGAAATGCTGGGCTGGAAGAAACACAAGCTGGAATCAGGATTGCCAGGAGAAATATCAATAACCTCAGATATGCAGATGACATCACCCTAATGGCAGAAAGTGAAGAGGAACTGTAGAGCCTCTTAATGAAAGTGAAAGTGGAGAGTGAAAAAGTTGGCTTAAAGCTCAACATTCAGAAAACGAAGATCATGGCATCTTGTCCCATCACTTCATGGGAAACAGATGGGGAAACAGTGGAAACAGTGTCAGACTTTATTTTGGGGGCTCCAAAATCACTGCAGATGGTGATTGTATCCATGAAATTAAAAAATGCTTGCTCCTTGGAAGAAAAGTTGTGACCAACCTAGAAAGCGTATTCAAAAGCAGAGACATTACTTTGCCAACTAAGGTCTGTCTAGTCAAGGCTATGGTGTTTCCTGTGGTCATGTATGGATGTGAGAGTTGGACTGTGAAGAAAGCTGAGCACCAAAGAATTGATGCTTTTGAGCTGTGGTGTTGGAGAAGACTCTTGAGAGTCCCTTGGATTGCAAGGAGATCCAACCAGTCCATTCTAAAGGAAATCAGTCCTCGTGTTCATTGGAAGGACTGATGTTGAAGCTGAAACCCCAATATTTTGGCCACCTGATGCGAAGAGCTGACTCATTTGAAAAGACTCTGATGCTGGAAAAGATTGAAGGCAGGACAAGAAGGGACGACAGAGCATGAGATGGTTGGATGGCATCACCGACTCGAAGGACATGAGTTTGGGTAAACTCCAGGAGTTGGTGATGGACAGGGAGGCCTGGTGTGCTGCGGTTCATGGGATCACAAAGAGTTGGACACGACTGAGCAACTGAACTGAACTCAAATCCATAAAACTTCCTGAAGGAAGAATGAAAAATTTTGTAGACTTGACTAAAGCAAAGATCCATGAATCATGTATGATAAATTGATAAATGATAAATTAAACATCAAAATTAAATGTCCTTTCAAAGACACCACAAATAGAATCAAAATGCAGCCACAGCAGGAAAAAATATTTGCAAATCACATTTCTGTTACAGGATTTGTATCCAAAATATATAAATAATTGTTAAAATCATTAATAATTCAATTTAAAAGTGGAACAAAATATTTGAATAGTCACTTCACCAAAGAGGGTAAAGGATATCAGAAAGACACCTGATAGTCATTAAGTAAATTAAAATCAGGATAAAACGTCACTGTATCACTCTTTAAGTGACTAAAATTAAAAAGGCCAAGCTGACTTACTGTTGATAAAGAAATGGAGCCGCTACAACTTATACACTGATAGAGTGTGAAATGATACAACCGCTTTGGAAAACAGCATGATAAAAATTAAACGTNGGGAAACAGTGGAAACAGTGTCAGACTTTATTTTGGGGGCTCCAAAATCACTGCAGATGGTGATTGTATCCATGAAATTAAAAAATGCTTGCTCCTTGGAAGAAAAGTTGTGACCAACCTAGAAAGCGTATTCAAAAGCAGAGACATTACTTTGCCAACTAAGGTCTGTCTAGTCAAGGCTATGGTGTTTCCTGTGGTCATGTATGGACGTGAGAGTTGGACTGTGAAGAAAGCTGAGCACCAAAGAATTGATGCTTTTGAGCTGTGGTGTTGGAGAAGACTCTTGAGAGTCCCTTGGATTGCAAGGAGATCCAACCAGTCCATTCTAAAGGAAATCAGTCCTCGTGTTCATTGGAAGGACTGATGTTGAAGCTGAAACCCCAATATTTTGGCCACCTGATGCGAAGAGCTGACTCATTTGAAAAGACTCTGATGCTGGAAAAGATTGAAGGCAGGACAAGAAGGGACGACAGAGCATGAGATGGTTGGATGGCATCACCGACTCGAAGGACATGAGTTTGGGTAAACTCCAGGAGTTGGTGATGGACAGGGAGGCCTGGTGTGCTGCGGTTCATGGGATCACAAAGAGTTGGACACGACTGAGCAACTGAACTGAACTCAAATCCATAAAACTTCCTGAAGGAAGAATGAAAAATTTTGTAGACTTGACTAAAGCAAAGATCCATGAATCATGTATGATAAATTGATAAATGATAAATTAAACATCAAAATTAAATGTCCTTTCAAAGACACCACAAATAGAATCAAAATGCAGCCACAGCAGGAAAAAATATTTGCAAATCACATTTCTGTTACAGGATTTGTATCCAAAATATATAAATAATTGTTAAAATCATTAATAATTCAATTTAAAAGTGGAACAAAATATTTGAATAGTCACTTCACCAAAGAGGGTAAAGGATATCAGAAAGACACCTGATAGTCATTAAGTAAATTAAAATCAGGATAAAACGTCACTGTATCACTCTTTAAGTGACTAAAATTAAAAAGGCCAAGCTGACTTACTGTTGATAAAGAAATGGAGCCGCTACAACTTATACACTGATAGAGTGTGAAATGATACAACCGCTTTGGAAAACAGCATGATAAAAATTAAACGTACACTTACTGTATGATTTAATCGTTCCACTCCTACATATTTTTGCCAGAAAAAGGAAAGCATATGTCCATACACTTATATTTTAATCTTCATAGCAAATTTAGTTGTAACAATTGAAACCTGGAAATGATCCAAATGCTTATCATTTATTATTGAATGAATAAGTAAATTGTGGTATAAATATATAATAAAATACTACTTGGCAAAAAGAAGAAATAAATTATTTATAGATGCAACAACATGAATGCTGTTTGGATAGAAACATGCCTTTGCTGAAGTCAAAATGCTTACCTTGAAAATAAAATTCAAAATAATTACTGTAAATGAAATAAGCCAGATCAAAACACCAACAAAGAAAGAGCACATGCTATATGATTCCATTTATATAAAATTCTAGAAAATGCAAGCTAATCTGTAGTGAAAGATAACATATCACTAGCTGTCTGGGGATGGGAAGGGGCTTGGTGGGGGTGAAGATGGGAGGGTAAAAAGAGAGATTACAGAAATGCACAATGTAACTTTGAAGGGTGGTGGATATATTTATTATTTTGATTGTGCTGAAGGTTTCATGGGTGTAAATATAGGTCAAAGTATATTCAGCTTCACAGTTTAAAACTAGAGGGGGTAAAAATATACCAGGGACTAATTTACTGATATGATTCCTTTTGATAACTATAGAATGCTACTTTTGAGGACATGGGCCAAGGAAAAATAAAGTATGAGATAAACATGACAAAAGAATATTTAACCAAAGAATCATACAACATAGGGGCTTCGCTGGTGGCTCAGCAAAAAATCTGCCTGCAGTGCAGGAGACCTGGGTGTCATCCCTTGTTCAAGAAGATCCCCCAGAGAAGGAAATGGCAACCCACTCCAGTATTCTTGCCTGGAGAATTGGCGGGCCACAGTCTATGGGGTCGCAAAGAGTCAGACACAAATGAGCATCTAACACCTTCATACAACATTGCCAACTTAGGTATCTGAGCACCCTTATTTCAGCTTAATTTGGGGATCACTTTCTAGAGCAGCAATTTTCTAAAAGCAGCAATATTTCCACTTGTTTCTTTTTTTAAATTCATCCTCAGCACTTCAAACAGTACCCTCTACTGAGCANCTGAGCACCCTTATTTCAGCTTAATTTGGGGATCACTTTCTAGAGCAGCAATTTTCTAAAAGCAGCAATATTTCCACTTGTTTCTTTTTTTAAATTCATCCTTAGCGCTTCAAACAGTACCCCTACTGAGCACTTACTCTGTGCCTAGCATCTTACCAAGCCCTTGACTTGTATTTCCTCATTTAATTCTCCCAGTAGGTATTATTGTTCAAATTTTACAGATAAGAAAACCAAATCTCTAAGAGTTTAATAACATACTCAACATTATACAACTCGTAAATGACAGGTAGAACTCAGATTCACAAGCAAATCTGACTTTACAACCCCATGTTCTAAAAAACTATTGCTACTTTTTCAGAAGATAGAAGAAAAATGCTGGGTGTGAAAATAACCCAGAGTCCCTTTGACTTAATCTATCCCCCTTGAAAGGGCTTCCCTGCTCAGGTATAAGATCTCCCTTTGTGTGGTTCAACAAAATTCATCCTCCTCCATAATCCTGAGCAGATTTTACTCTTCGGGATATAGGTAGACTAGGGAAAAACCTGTATGTCCCTGATAATATAAAGACCTGAAATCACAGATAAAGCTAAGTAAATACAAACAAGCAAGATGCAGAGATGAGACACAGAGCCCTCAAGGATGCATTATACATCTGTGCAATCTGTTCACTGCACAAGTGCATGGCACTGAAGGGGCAAGTGAAGCTTTGCACCCCAACTTCATCCACCAACACTGGGCTTGTGCCTTAACTCAGGGCTTCCCTGACTAAACAAACGGCACTTTAAAAGAAAAATTTTGCTCAAAGCTAACGGTGGTCTTGATGAACAGATTTCCTTTGTTTGTCTTTTGTTCTTTTACTATCTTCCAAACTCGTGGCATTACATTATCGCTCTGGATTTTGCATTATTCATGTCAAATAATCTGCTAAATAATAAGTTCTAGAAGGCACAGTCTGAGTCAAGGTAACACATAAAAAAAGAAAAAAACAGCATGAATGATAAATGAAATAAAGATTTTTAAAGAAATTTTATGGTATTTAATTAATGTACCAGTTTTACTAAGTTGCTTTCAAGTGAAATGGCTCTTTACCAGTGCCTTTTGAAAAGGTTAGAAGTGAATTCCCTGAGCTACAATCATTAGCATATAGATGTCTCTAAGTGTTAATTTCTGTTTTCACTGAATGAATGTAATTTAAAATGAGGCCCTTTCAAATCAGTTAACTTCGGCCATTTGAGGAAGATAAGAAAAATGGACTCAAGCATGAACCCCCAGCAGAACCTGCTTCTTCAGGATAAGTACTATACGCCAGAGCCACGCGCTACTTTGGAAAATTACAGGTCTGCTCAGAAAGAGAAAGAGGGTTTGAGGTGAGTAGGTTAAAAGGACCCCAAACATTTGCTTTGGATTTAGCTAATCATGAAAAGGAAATTGAAAATGAATGAAGAAATCAATTTTGAAAAATATGGCTATCATGTTCCTGTAGAAAATTTCAGTAATACTGTTGATACAGTCCAACAGTACCAACTTTTTACACCTGCACAGTGCTTGGCACATAGAAGTTACTCAACATACGTCTGCTGAGCTGTGTTATCATGAATGGAAACACATGTGTAGTAGCAATCTCAAAGATCATTAAGTCATTTATTTTACTTATGCCCCATTTAAAAACCCCTTCTTTTTACAGCAATGATCCTTTGAAAATATAAATCAGATTCTGTCAATCTTGTACTTACAGAACCTCGATGACTTCCCCTGTTCTTTCTTAGAATCAAATTCTAACTCTTGTGCACAGCCCATATGATCTTACATGCTCTATCTTTGTGACCCCTCTCACTCTCCTCCCCACTAGGCTCAGCTATGCTGGCTTCCCTGTTCTTCACACATAGCCCTGTCCCACCTCAGGGGTCTTACTTCTGCCCCCCTTTGAATGGGAAGGCTCTTCCTCTAAGCTCTCCTAGGAGCAGGTCCTGCTCATCCCTCAAGCCTCGGGTCAAACGCCGCATGTTTAGGGAGGCCTCTCCTTATCAGCTTACCTAAAGTGACTAACCCCCAGTTCCCCAGTGGTTCTGCATCTCATCACTCTCCTCCGTCATTATATTTTTCAAAATCTGACATTGTGGTTCTTATTTACCATCTGTGTTTCATACACAAATGAAAGGGCATTGTGAGAGCAGGGAGTTAAGTCTCTTTTATTCACAGCAATGTCCCTAGTGCCTAACACACCAGGCACAGTGACCGTTCCTGTGTGGGAGATCAAAGAATGTTTTCTGACTTAAGAAGGGAATGACATACAGATGAGTTTACCAGTCCCACTCAGTTTTTGTAATGGTATATAGACTTAAAGATGCAGAAAGCCCATTGCTTATACAGAACAGTATAAATTAGAAAGACTATAGACTCACTGCCTTCAGAGTGTTATTTTAAAAATCCAAGTATTACCTACATTCCCCCATAGCACTTAGAACATAGAAGCACAGTTGCACTTAACACATGGGGCTGACCTGTCTGACCCACTCACACTAGACGCATATATTCAGAGGACCATGCCCACACCCTAAACTGTAACATGCGACAGGAATCAGATCACATCTAGCTCAGCTTCGCATCCCCCAGAGTGCCATGCACATAACAAATATATATTAGCCATTCTACTAGTCTCTGACTTCGCCAGAATTCAGACATACTGCTACTTGGAGTACTCCTCAAAACTGACTTCAGGCACTCGCCAGAACAAGGAGAAAAAGGTGATCATCTAATAGATCTCCATGATTTACTCATTCTTCACTCAGTAAATGCTACTGAACACCTACCCACACAATATATTCTAATAGTAAGCTATGTTGGCCATACAGTGATAAACAGGCAGATAAAGGTCCCTCTTGGAGCTTATAGTCTAATAGAGAAGAAAAACCATATACAAGTATAGCTTACATGCTAAGCTGCAGTCATGTCTGACTTTTTGTGATCCTATGGACTATATCCCACCAGGCGCCTCCTTCCATGGGATTCTCTAGGCAAGAATACTGGAGTGGGTTGCCATGCCTTCCTACAGAGGATCTTCCCAACCCAGGAATTAAACACGCACCTCCTGCAACTCCTGTATTGCAGGTGAACTATTTACCACTGAGCGAACCAGGGAAGCCCACCCAAGAACAAACAAACTAACAAAAACCTATAATTCAAATTTATCAATTGCTTTATGAAGATATGAATAGTGCAAACGATACAGAATAGGCTGTAGTAGGGAAAGGTAGTTAGGGAAAACCTCTCTGAGATGCCATTTTAAAAGGATTTCTTAAAGAGGGGAGGGAACAGAATGTGTGGCAGCTCTAATGTGGGAAAAGACTGGGTGCGCTCAGGAAATTTACAAGACCCCTGGGTCTGGATGCATACATAGAGGAGGAGTGAATGCCACTGCCAAGGAGAGCACAGTCTGGGTCATGGAGGACCTTGAAGGGCATTGCATGACTTTCTAGTGCATGCATAGTGCAAGAAACAACAAAAAGCCATTGAAGAGATCCAAACAAAGGCATGATAGGCTATCTTCCCATTTTAAAAGGTTATTCTGGGGGATAAGTGGAGAAGGCAGGAGTCCCCTTTAACCACAGGGGATATATTCCTAACCCCCCAGTGGATGCCTAAAAGCATGGATAGCACCGAACCTATATATACCAGTACACTGTTTTTTTCTGTGTACATACATAGCTATGATAAAGCTTACTTTCTAAACCAAGAGCAGTAAGAGATTAACAATAATAACTAGTAAATAACATATAACAATTTTAACAAGAGACTAATGATAGTTGTGTGAATAGGGCCGCCCACTCTCTTTCAAAATATCTTACTGTACCAATGTAACGTCTTTTTCCAT
Source organism: Raphicerus campestris (assembly GCA_006410735.1). Classification (NCBI taxonomy): domain Eukaryota; kingdom Metazoa; phylum Chordata; class Mammalia; order Artiodactyla; family Bovidae; genus Raphicerus; species Raphicerus campestris. Next base: position 348,667 of record SJYW01027101.1, read on the forward strand.
CTTAACTAAGCATTCATCACACACAGTGGCTGTAAGTTTTGCAGTTTAAAGTGCAACAAGAAAACTAGCACAAATTTCTATTTCCTTCTTTACAATTTCACAGATAGAAGATTCGTTCTTCCTGTAAGTCTTAGCAACCTCAGCATACAATGTTTTTCTGTCTGTATTAAGTCGAAAACTTGCCCATCTCACTTAAAGGAAGCACTTTACAACTTGCCTTTGGCATATCTGAATTGCCAGCGTCACTCCTCTTGTTTTGGGGCCTTTATTAAATAAAATAGAGTTACTTGCAGCAAGCACTGTGATGCTCCCATGTTCGCTCTGATAACCAGCTGAGTTATTTTTGCCAAAGGGATGATTCACATTTGGGGCAGGACCTAGAGGGATCATCGCCAGATTTTGGCACAGGAGCTACTCAGAATGTGGATCCCTTTAAAATTTACCAATTGCAAATTTCTAGAATTTTCCATTTAATATTTTTGGATCAGGGTTGATCTTGGGTAACTGAAAAACACAGACAGCAAAACCACGGATAATGGGGGACTACTGTACATCAGTCATGGAGATTTGTAAGTGCCATTCCTTCAATAAGCTGCTGCTGCTGCTAAGTCGCTTCAGTCATGTCCGACTCTGTGCGACCCCACAGATGGCAGCCCACCGGGCTCCGCCATCCCTGGGATTCTCCAGGCAAGAACTCTGGAGTGGGTTGCCATTTCCTTCTCCGCATGAAAGTGAAAAGTGATAGTGAAGTCGCTCAGTCGTGTCTGACTCAGCGACCCCATGGACTGCAGCCTATCAGACTCCTCCGTCCATGGGCGTTTCCAGGCAAGAGTACTGGAGTGGGATGCCATTGCCTTCTCTAACATCATACTTTAATCTGACAAAATCTTCTCCTAACTAATGGAACCTCATCCGATACACTCAGAAAACCCCACTGGATGTGCCTCAGTTTTCTAGGTACCTAATCACACCATGGAATTCATCACCACTTAAGAAGTACACTGGGACCCTGATGCCGAGAATGCTGGTGAGTACCTTGCGCTTTGACCCTGGATCCATAATGGGTTTTCTCATTAACAGCGTCATTCTTTTAAGAGAGTCTGACACGACTGAGCACACACATAAGCATTCCTTTTTGGCTTGCTTTCTCACAAGTTTGTTTATATAAGTTCCAGTTTCATCACTAAAAGGCCATATTTTTAAAGGCAAAACTTCAGAAGTGGCTCTTACCTCCCACTGCAGTGCTAAGCGGGCTCCCCCAAACCTTATTTGACAAAGGTGATGTGTGGGCACATCTCAACACATACAGACACACACACAGTCACACTAGGGGCGATGGATAAAGGGAACCAAAAGTTTTGTAGTTTTGTTTTCCTTTTTTCTAGGGCAAAAGTAGAATAATACCTTGAAGGTCATGTAACATCTCAGTGGCTCAGATCGCCCCTCTACAATAGCTCCTTCCCCTTGCTTCAAGGAGCTATTTAAAGGACTCAATTCTCTCCATGTCCAGCCTTCCTTCAGTTCAGAAAACATCAGTGCATTAAAAAAACATACCTATTCCCTGTGACCTAAATAATATCCTAGGTAGCCTGAGTTGATATATCAACTAAGGTGACAAATGCATTACCCGGAGGACCCTAAGCTGAAGATAACATAGCTGAGGGATGGATATTCTCTCTATATTGAAGGTTAAGCTCCACAGTTCAAGAAACAAGGGTGTCACTTGTCAGTAAATTCAGAAAACAATCTGGATCATCTGTGTCCCTCATAGCCCAATTTATGCAACAAATCTGCATCTACAATTATGATAATAAACTTAGGGGATACAGGAAATAATTATTAACAATCTGTGTTAAGCAACGATGTGCTGAATGCACTTAATCTTCCTAGTATAATGTCATGATGAAGCAATTATTATTGTCCTCAATTTATAGAGGATAAAAACCTAGCTCCAGTAGATTAAGGAATTTGCCAAGTTTACATTTTAAGTGACAGACATGGGATCAAATCCAGGTCTGTCTAATCCCAGCTCTAAACTCTTAGTACCATAAAATGCTGTGCATTGTCTTCAAGAAGATCACACAGTGTTAGTGGCTCCGTCGTGTCCTCCAGCTCTTTGTGATCTCGTGGACTGTAACCTGCCAGGCTTCTCTGTCCATGGAATTCTCCAGGCAAGGATACTGGAGTGGATTGCCATTCTCTTCTCCTGGGGATCATCCTGACCCAAGGATTGAACCCAGGTTTCCTACACTGCAGACAGATTCTTTACCTTCTCACTAGGGAAGCCCCTACAGTGGGAGAGCAAAAGCAAAATTTACTTCTATGTACCTTGGAAGTTGCTATGTATGGTGTTCCCTGTGGGAGCTCAGAAGAGATATTTCCTGGACAGAAGAGTCTGAAGAGAAGGTAAAGTATGAGCTGAATCTGTGGAGCTGGTGTAACATTATAATTTACTGTCTTGGAGGTATATTGCCTGAGCTTTAATCTGGTAAACTGACTTTGTGTTCTTGTTCAAGTTATTAATATTTAAGTTTTCAATTTCTCAGTTTCCTCATCTATCAAGTGGGGATGATAATTTATATGTTTCAATAGGTCAGTAAGGGGGTTTAATGAGTAAAGTGATGTCATATGCTTAGAAATTTGGCATATAGTAAGCATGTCATAAATGTTACTAATTCCTATTTTTATCAAAGTAAAAGTAGGAGGTTATCAACATGTATTAGATGGTAGAGGAAATGGCATTCTAAAGTAAAGGAATATTTGCAGAAGCCTACAGAGAGAAAGACACAATCAAAGCATTTTTTTTTTCATTTTATTTTTTAAAATTTTTATGGGAATATAGTTGATTTACAATGTTTTGTTGGCTTTAGGTATACAGCAAAGTGAATCAGTTATACATATATCCACTTTTTTTTTAGATTCTTATTCCATATAGGTCATTACAGGATATTGAGTAGAGCACCATAGGGTATATTGCTGCTACTGCTAAGTCACTTCAGTCGTGTCTGACTCTGCAACCCCATAGGCTATACAGTAGATCCTTATTAAGTTATCTATTTTACATATAGTAGTATATTTATGTCAATCTCAATCTCCCAATTTATCCCGCTTACTCCCTGGTAACCATAAATTTGTTTTCCACATCTGTGACTCTACTTCTGTTTGGTAAATACAAATAAGTTCATTTGTATCCTCTTTACAGATTCCACATATAAGCTATATTATTCAGTAGGATGGAGTTTAGGGCTTCCGTGTGTGCAGAAAGGAGGTCTCACTCATGACAGGAGAGGGAACCATGCACCATGACACTGAAATGGTCTAGCCTGTAATTTCTGAATTAAAGAATAACTGGTACTTGGGGTTCTCATGGGTAAGCTGGAAGTTGACAAAATGATAGGGTAACCTCTTGCAGTTCTAGTAATTACCATAGTCTACAATGCTTAACAGTCTCCATTATAAAATTCTTGTGGAATTTATTTCTTGAGTCTTTTTATTCTAGCTAGCCACCTGGCTTTCTTATTACAGAATCCTTAATTAGCTGATGTAAATTCTTGACTTACCTTTAATGTCATCATGTTTAGTAATGACCATATCCCTGTAAATAGACAATCTTAAAACTATGGTAACTTTTATATTTTGGTCATATTTTTGACAGTTAATCTTTTCTCACCCAAATATTGTCAATCTTATCAAGGCATCTTTCTTAAACAAATCTATGAAAAAATATATTATTCAGATATAATGATAAAGAGAAACACTAGGGGCATAAAGTACTGACAGTAGTTAATATCACATGGTAATGTTTATCTAACAAATATGTGCTGTGTGCCCGACATTTCCCCTGGTACCAATACCAATTTGTTTTATTTAGTTTTTTTTTTTTACTTACATTAGCACAAGTGCATTTAAATAGTAAATTTGCTCTGGGCCTAAAAATGTTAACATTCATAAAAACATATACATCTTGTTTTAATACCTGTCAACACATTTATTAAAGATGGATCCAGAGACCAGACATTCAAAGCCCTGCTGTTAGGGAAATCATTTGTTTCCATCCAGTCCAATCGCTGCAAAAACAGGCATTGCCATTGTGCTGTAGATCACAGCATTGTTATTTATAAAGTGCTGCTTTGGAACAGAGAAGTGCCATCCATCAGTATCCAATCAGCAATGAAGCTGGCAGAGGGAAGTGGGGTGTACAAGAATGCATTGGCACGGACCATTTAAACTGGCAGATTCTACAGCTTGAACTTGGCAGTGGTTTTTGAAACTAATTTATTTGTTATTTGCGGGAAATGGTTCCCACATTGAAACACATTCAACAAGCTTCCAATTTCAGGACATTGAAGAATCAAACACTGCAACTAGCGTTCTTGTGCGACTCCCTCCGTGTATCCTCTTGGCCCCATCCTCATACCTGATAAGATGTCATTTCTTTCCCTGCCATGGTTATATTTTTTTGCTCATTTTCTCTATTTCTGTTTTTAAAATTGGATCCTCTCCAAATTCTTTCCTATTTTAAAAACCACCTGCTCTTCTTTCTAAAGTACCTCCAACACAGGTTCACATCTCTTGAGTTAGATTTGGAAGTGATGTATACATACTATTTGTGTCTTGGCATTAAAGTCTGGAGTACAGCATCAACTCTTCATTTGAACATGTTAGTATTTTGTAGACAAAATAAAAAACTTCTTGGGCGTTACAAATTCAATGCAATTCCAATCAAAAGCATAATAGGATTTTTCCTATGCCTTAACAAACTGATTCTTAAGTCCATATAGAGAAATAAAGCTCTGAGGCTAGCCAAATATATTTGGGGGAAAAATATCACAGAACAGAGAGGTCTTTCTCCACCAGAAATAAATGTTTTTCTATAAAACCACGGTAATGAATACAATGTGTTTATAGAGTAGAAAAAGACATTTTAATCAATAGAAATGAATAGGAATCCCAGAAACGAAGGTATAAATATACATGAACTTGGTAGTTGTAAACAGGATATTAAAATACATCATCAAAAAACAAACTATTCCAAAATGAGAATTTGGATATTAGCTTCATATATTTAAAAATAATAATAATAATAAAATCAGACTGTTAGCCAAACAATATACACAGACATAATTCCAAGGATATTAAAACTTACGAATAAAAATAGGAAATATTTGTGGACTTAGGATGGCCAAAAAATAAGAGTTATAAAGGAATAGATGGATTAATCTGTCTGGATCAAAATTTAAATCTCTGTTCATGAAGGACATTAAAAACAAAATATAAGTACAAGACACACACTGGAAGAAGACATCTGAAACACGTATCACAAGGAAACTGAATCAAAAAAATTATAAAAACTCATATATGATAAAAACACAATAATATAGTAAAATATGGAAAGAATTTGAACAAATGCCAGAAAAGTAAATTTCCATTGTCAGTTAACACAATCCTGTGGGAAGAAGATACCCACACACGTTAATATTTTCAAAATACTATTTCATACCAGACTGGCAAAAAAGTTATAACACCTAGTGTTGATGAGGATTAGGTAGCTTTGGTTCATTACAATAGGGGTATAAATCATTAGGACCAATTATGAAAGCATTTTCAAAGTATCTTTTAATGTAGAAAAGGTACAAAACCTGAAATCTACCAATTCAGTCCCTAGGTATACACTTGAACAAGAACATTAACAACACAAACAAAACTCTTATAAGAACACATAATTTAGAATTTTTTGTAGTTTTATTTATAATGATGAAAACTTGAAAGAATCTGCCAAAGTAACATATACAGAAATTGATAGATTTTGGTATAACTGTAAAAAGCAGCAAAAGTTAAATGCATACACAGCTAGACTGAATAATGAACAATAAGTAAATCAACACAAATAGATCTCAAAATTTAATGTTTATTTACTTTTTAAAAGCAAGTTATAGAACAATATGTATAGGATGATAGCATTATGTAATTTTTCAAACATGAAAATAAAATATCTTATTAATGGATAAGTAGTATTTTACATAGTAGTAAAAGTATGAAAAATGCACATAAAATTTGTGAATGTGATTATCTTTGGGGAGAACAAAGGGGAGGCTAAAATGTTTTATTTCTTTAAAAAGTAGCATGAGGAAAATATAACCAAATGTTATTTATAATTCCAGGGGTTGGGGGAGTTGTTGTCTGCCATGGAAATTAAAGCTGCAGGGAAGGGGTATGAAATATTTCTACTTCTTACACACTCAAGGAATTATTGTCAGATCTCATTTCCCACAAGCTTTACCTTCCTGAACTTAAGTTATGGTTATTTTTCACGTTAATACTTGAATAAATTTTACTTTAAACAACTTAAAATATCTACCATTTCAGAAGCAACTGACCCCTGAGCTTATACAGACATAAACTGGTATGGAAGATTTAGGCATCCAGGAAGCACTAGCATTTTTATCAGAACCCCAGGCAGAAATAGGAGGCTTCCCAGGTGGCACAGTGGTAAAGAATCTGCCTGCCAATGCAGGAGATGCAGGAGATGTGGGTTTGATCCCTGGCATGGGAAGATTTCCTGGAGGAAGGCATGGGAACCCACTCCAATATTCTTGCCTGGAGAATCCTATGGACAGAGGAGCCTGGTGGGTAACAGTCCTCAGGGTCACAGAGAGTCAGACACATCATCACAACTGAGCATGTACAGACAGAAATAAGGAAAAGCCCTCCCTCCCTTTGAATTCTCCCTTACTAGTCAGTCTCGTAGAGAAGGCAATGGCACCCCACTCCAGCACTCTTGCCTGGAAAGTCCCATGTGTAGAGGAGCCTGTTAGGCTGCAGTCCACGGGGTCACTAAGAGTTGGACACGACTGAGTGACTTCACTTTCACTTTTCTCTTTCATGCATGGGAGAAGGAAATGGCAACCCATTCCAGTGATCTCGCCTGGAGAATCCCAGGGATGGGGAAGCCTAATGGGCTGCTGACTATGGGGTCCCACAGGGTCGGACACAACTGAAGCGACTTAGCAGCAGCAGCAGCAGTCAGTCTTAAAGCTCTGCTGTTGTACCATCAGCTATTTCTTTGGATAGCAGAATTGTTACATCTGATCACCTTGATCTTCTTTCCTACCTTACTGTTGCTCACTACCTTCTTTCTTATTATAAGTAGCTATTAATATTTTCAGATACATGGGATTTTTTAAACCTTTCTAATCTAATGAAACAGCTAGCTGAAATGAAGAAAGTTTTGAAAGGAAGAATGTTATTTAGTTGCTCAGTGGTGACTGATTGTTTTGCAGTAGGAAGAACAGCAGTAGGAAACAACCTGGGTCACAGAATTTATTAAAAGTCTGGGCTTGGCCTGGCTTAGTAGAGGACAACTCCAAAGCACCTCCAAAACTCTAATTGGTTTAACACAAAAATATCTCTGTCTTATTCATGTTATATGGGCAAAGCAGATTGTTGGAGATCTCTTTTCTACTGCGGAACCCAAGCAATAGAGGCTTTGCCAGCTCATAACTATGATATTTGGAAGATGTCATCTTCTTAGTACCATTTGTGAGTCAGGATCAAGGGAGAAAGGCACACGAGCGCTTCACCACTACATACTCTTTGGCCAGAAAAAGTTAAAGGTCCACTCACCCCAGAAGTTGTTCTCCCATGTGCCTATATGTTGGTGCTAACGCCTGCCAAAGTTGGAAGTGGGTAACTAGATAGGACATTAGGAGAGGACAGTCAATGGAAGGCTGAAAAGAGGGCTAAGAAAGTACACACGGAGCAGACTTCCCCATCTTTGCCTGAACGTAGCCCTCAGATTCAGATATTTGATTGTTATACAGAAACTAGGAGAAAATAGTTTTAGTCTATGGCTTTTAGTATAGAACTTCCCTGCAGTGGTTACAAGATCTTCTGAATCAGAAACACAGGACAGGCATTTTCAATCATTGTTTTTCAGAGAATTCAAGCCAGGTTTCTTTCATTTTGCCGAGGACTACAATTGGAAAATAGGTGCTGAGGTCTTCCATAATCTAATGCGTTAATGGGAAAACACAAAAATCAAAGAAAGGTCATTCATTCTCATTCTTTCCCTTCTGTTTATGAGATCTAGTAGAGTAAAATGAAAATTTGTTAAAGTCCCAAAAACACTTTGTGCAAATATTTTTTTTAATCTTTTAAGGGGATTATATATCTTCAATGATGTTAATGTTTGTGCAATTATGCCTAAAATTCATATCATTTGGACCAAATTCATTTACTATACAATATCTTCTGCAATAAATTTGATTCTCTTCCAGCTGTAGCTAACTTTAATCACCTATGCTGGCAGGTCTTTATGTGGAGTTTCATACTAGGTATTTTTATATCCAAGACAATTTAATGTCAAAATGTATCCATGTTCTGTAACAAGGGATTCTAAACAAATCTAACAGAGCTTGTCAGCTTCCTTTATCTTTTGTAAAAACTATTGGTAATTGCAAAATAACATAATCTGTTCTGAAGCATAGTATTTAATTATTGGCTCATAATTTTATTAAATTCAATGCAGCAACTATAATGAGTTTGTGTTCAATTCTGCATTCAGAATCAAGATCTAGGGATTAGGTAATCTTCTTATATTCCTATTCATAACGAAAATCCAAAAGCATTATATCAATTTGATAAGATGTAAAACCTCAAGGAAATTGCTGTGGTCAGCTAGATCTGTAGTCTTAATTTTGATAACAGAGATAATATAATACTTCTTTAGAATTTTTTTTTCGTACAGTTCTTTTAAACCTACTGCATTTCCTTACAGGCATGTCTCTGACAGCAAGCCCAGAAGATTTTTTTGCCCCTTCATTTTTCTCTTTTTGACAAAGAGAGAAAACAAAGTCAGGGAGTAATCCTTTTCCTAGAATAAGAACAGCAGAGCCTTTTAAAGGACTTTCATTATTTTATGTGGTAAATGTTCACAGCTCTCAAATTTATTGGCATAGCTGTCAACATGTATATTCAGTTTGATAATAATGTTCCAGCTTAACGAGGCCTCTTGGAATTATTTATTATTAAATTTCATTACTTTCTGCAAATGTTCATGCTGATTAAGCCCACCCTTTCAGACTCTACCACACTTAAACCAGTCACAGTGTGATGTGATGAGATGGTGAAATTCAAGCTAACATGCTTTCCACAGGACCTGTCTTGTCAAATCTTTAAATATAATTTAATGAAACGTCTGTTGACGTAACTGTGGAAAGTGGAAAAACTCATTTATAAAATCAACCAACCATACCTGAAGAACATTTGCACTTTCTGACATGACAAGAATTACTTACACATTTTGGACTGCTTTTGTGTGGGAAGAATTGCCACATATGGCATTTGCCAAAGAGTCTGCCCATTATATTCTGTTGTAAACACGGCACATCTTTCCTGAGGCGTGTTACTCCCAAGGCACAGACCTCCATAGAAATGCCTGGAGAAGTACCAAATGATATAGAAATGTAACATGCTCTTATCTTTACAGATGTTGACAGTCAGAAGAGACCTTGTCTAAATTCTTGATGATTTTATAGTGTAATAAAAGAATAGCAAGATATTATACATCATCACTATTGCCATAAGAGAAAACCCATATTATCACTATTGCCATGAGAGTAATTCCATGCATAGAATAGAAAAGGCTTATGAATAGGATAGATAAATAGATAATTTCCAAATGGAATATACAAGTGTCCTCGTTTTATGAAGTCAATTCAGTAGAGGAAAGAACTTGTGATAAGAGAAAGGATATGGGCCCACTGAATCAAAATCATCACAGGCAAGCTGTGGAATAAGAATATCTCAGAACACGCCTATGGCAGCCGAAATTAGGTTAAATTTGTTCATTTGGGGTGCTCTCATTATACTTCTGAGTGCCAGCACTGTACCAACCATATTTTTTATGCAACATAAATGCTTTTTTGAATAAACACAAAGTATTTTTTAAATTCTCTTTTCAAAAAAATTTATTGAAACATGATTGCTTTATAATGTTATGTTCAGTTCACTTCAGTTCAGTCGCTCAGTCATGTCTGCCTCTTTGCGACCCCATGAATCGCAGCACGCCAGGCCTCCTTGTCCATCACCAATACACGGAGTTCACTCAAACTCATATCCATCGAGTCGGTGATGCCAACAAGCCATCTCATCCTCTGTCGTCCCCTTCTCCTCCTGCCCCCAATCCATCCCAGCATCAGAGTCTTTTCCAGTGAGTCAACTTTTCACATGAGGTGGCCAAAGTACTGGAGTTTCAGCTTTAGCATCATTCTTTCCAAAGAACACCCAGGACTGATCTCCTTTAGAATGGACTGGTGGGATCTCCGTACAGTCCAAGGGAGTCTCAAGAGTCTTCTCCAACATCACAGTTCAAAAGCATCAATTCTTCAGTGCTCAGCTTTCTTCACAGTCCAACTCTCACATCCATACATGACTACTAGAAAAACCATAGCCTTGACCAGACAGACCTTTGTTGGCAAAGTAATGTCTCTTCTTTTGAATATGCTATCTAGGTTGGTCATAACTTTTCTTCCAAGGAGTAAGCGT
>SJYW01027101.1:364039-383964 GCA_006410735.1 Raphicerus campestris
AAAATAAAGTCTGACACTGTTTCCACTGTTTCCCCATCTATTTCCCATGAAGTGATGGGACCAGATGCCATGATCTTCGTTTTCTGAATGGTGAGCTTTAAGTCAACTTTTTCACTCTCCTCTTTCACTTTCATCAAGAGGCTTTTTAGCTCCTCTTCACTTTCTGCCATTAGGGTGGTGTCATCTGCATATCTGAGGTTATTGATATTTCTCCTGGCAATCTTGATTCCAGCTTGTGTTTCTTCCAGCCCAGCATTTCTCATGATGTACTCTGCATACAAGTTAAATAAGCAGGGTGACAATATACAGCCTCGATGTATTCCTTTTCCTATTTGGAACCAGTCTGTTGTTCCATGTCCAGTTCTAACTCTTGCTTCCTGACCTGCATATAGATTTCTCAAGAGGCAGGTCAGGTGGTCTGTTATTCCCATCTCTTACAGAATTTTCCACAGTTTCTTGTGATTCACACAGTCAAAGGCTTTGGCATAGTCAATAAAGCAGAAATAGATTTTTTTCTGGAACTCTCTTGCTCTTTCCATGATCCAGCGGATATTGGCAATTTGATCTCTGGTTTTCTGCCTTTTCTAAAATGAGCTTGAACATCTGGAAGTTCATGGTTCACGTACTGTTGAAGCCTGGCTTGGAGAATTTTGAGCATTACTTTACTAGCGTGTGAGATGAGTGCAATTGTGTTCCTTTCTGCTATACAACAAAGTGAATCAACTATGTGTATACATATAACCCCTCCTTCTTGGACCTCCTTCCCACCCCACTCTCCCAGGTCATCACAGAGCACCAAGCTGATCTCCTGCTAGCATCTTCCCACTAGCTGTCTATTTTGCATATAATCCTGTATATAAATCAATGCTACTCTTTCAATCCGTCCCACTCTCTTTCCCCACTGCGTCCAAAAGTTTGTTCTCTATGTCTGCTTTTCTATTCCTGCCCTGCAAATAGGTTCATCAGTAGCACTTTTTTACACTCCATATGTGTATGTTAATATATATTTGTTTTTCTCTTTCTGACTTACTTTACTCTTTTTTTCTTTACTTTACAATACTGTATTAGTTTTGCCATACATCAACATGAATCTACCATGGGTGTACTGGAAATAAAAGCAAGAATAAACAAATGGAACCTAATTAAAATTAAAAGCTTCTGCACAACAAGGGAAACTATAAGCAAGGTGAAAAGACAGCTGTCGGAATGGGAGAAAATAATAGCAAATGAAGCAACTGACAACTAATCTCAAAAATATACAAGCAACTCTTGCAGCTCAATTCCAGAAAAATAAATGACCCAATCAAAAAATGGGCCAAAGAACTAAATAGATATTTCTCCAAAGAAGACATACAGATGGCTAACAAACACATGAAAAGATGCTCAACAACATTCATTATCAGAGAAATGACTTACTTCACTCTGTATGATAGACTCTAGGTTCATTCACATCACTGAAAATGATGCAATTACATTCTTTTTTTGTGCCCAAGGAATATTCCATAGTATAACTATATTTTAAAAGTAATTTGTTTACTTTTAATCGGAGGATCATTGCTTTACAGTGTTGTGTTGATTTCTGCCATACATCAACATGAATCAGCCATATGTATACACACATTCCCACCTTTCTGAACTTCCCTTCCACCTCCCACCCCGTCCCAACCCTCTAGGTTATCACAGAGCACCAGGCTGAGCTCCCTGCACTGTAAAGCAACTTCTCATTAGCTATCTATTAATATCTTACACATGATAATGTATATATTTCAATGTTACTCAAATCATTCCACCTTTTCCTTCCCCCACTGTGTCCTTAAGTCTGTTCTCTATGTCTGAGTCTCTATTCCTGCCCTGCAAATAGTTAATCAGTATCATTTTTCTAGATTATATATTTATATGTTAATATACAATATTCATTTTTCTCTTTCTGACTTACTTCAGTCTGTATAACAGTTCTAGTTTTATCCACTTCACTAGAACTGACTCAAATTCATTCCTTTTTATGGCTGGGTAATATTCCACTATATATCAGTTCAGTTCAGTCATATCCGACTCTTTGCCACCCCCTGGACTGCACACCAGGCTTCCCTGTCCATCACCAATTGCCAGAGCTTATTCAAACTCATGTCCATCAAATTGGTGATGCCATCCAACCATCTCTTCCTATTGTCGCTTTCTCCTATCCCCTTCAGTCTTTCCCAGCATCAGGGTATTTTCCAATGAGTCAGTACTTTGCATCAGGTGGCCAAAATATTGGGGTTTCAGCTTCAACATCAATCCTTCCAATGAATATTCAGGACTGATTTCCTTTAAGGATGGATTGGTTGGATCTCCTTGCAGTCCAAGGGACTCTCAAGGGTCTTCTCCAACACCACAATTCAAAAGCACCAATTCTTCAACACTCAGCTTTCTTTATAGTCCAACTCTCACATCCATACATGACTACTGGAAAAAACACTGCTTTGACTAGACTGACCTTTGTTGGGAAAGTAATGTGTCTGCTTTTTAATATGCTGTCTAGTTGGTCATAGCTTTTCTTCCAAGGAGCAAGTGTCTTTTAATTTAATGGCTGCAGTCACCATCTGCAGTGATTTTGAAGCCCAAGAAAATAGTCTGTCACTGTTTCCATTGTTTCCCCATCTATTTGCCATGAAGTGATGGGACTGGATGCCATGATCTTAGTTTTCTGAATGTTGAGTTTTAAAGCAACTTTTTCACTCTCCTCTTTCACTTTCATCAAGAGCCTTTTTAGTTCCTCTTCACTCTCTGCCATAAGGGTGGTGTCATCTGCATATCTGAGGTTATTGATTTTTCTCCCAGCAGTCTTGATTCCAGTTTGTGCTTCATCCAGTCCAGCATTTCACATGATGTACTCTGCACATAAGCTAAATAAGCAGGGTGACAATATACAGCCTTGATGCACTCCTTTTCCTATTTGGAACCAGTCTCTTGTTCCATGTTCAGTTCTAACTGTTGCTTCTTGACCTGCATACAGATTTCTCAGGAAGCAGGTCAGGTGGTCTGATATTCTGATCTCTTTAAGAATATTCCACAGTTTATTGTAATCCACACAGTCAAAGGTTTTGACATAGTCAGTAAGTAGATGTTTTTCTAGAACTCTCTTGCTTTTTCGATGATCCAGCAGATGTTGGTGATTTGATCTCTGGTTCCCTCTGCCTTTTCTATATCCAGCTTGAACATCACATCTAAAATTGCATGGTTCACGTACTGTTGAAGCCTGGCTTGGAGAGTTTTGAGCATTACTTTGCTAGCATGTGAGATGAGTGCAATTGTGCTGTCATTTGAACATTCTTTGGCATTGCCTTTCTTTGAGATTGGAATGAAAACTGACCTTTTCCAGTCCTGTGGCCACTGCTGAGTTTTCCAAATTTGCTGGCATATTAAGTGCAGCACATTCACAGCATTATCTTTTCAGGTTTGAAATATATACCACTATTTCTTTTATTCAATCCTGTATCAGTATTCATCTAGGTTGCTTCCATGTCCTGGCTATTGTAAATAATCCTGCAGTGAACACTGGGGTACATGTGTCTTTTTCAGTTATCTATTATATAACCATATTTTTGTACTGGGTTTGTCCTAGTAATTTTTCATGAGTTCATTGAGGACAGGAACCTGTTTTCTTTTTCTGTTACATTTCTTTGGCACCAAGAACAGTATCTAAGATATAGGAGATGATCGAAAGTGCTAAATAGATTAACTGAGAATACATAAAATAATCATAATCAAAAAACAACTTGGATATGTTCTTACATGCAGATGGGCTTAAAATTATTTTCCTATTTCTCCAAAGGAGAGGTAGGAGAGGTACTGGTGAAGGTGAAGGCAGAAGAAAATGAATGGTTTTTTTTCTAAAATTCTGAAGGATTATTTTATACCCTTTCTTTCTGATATGGTTTGGTTGGAAATGTGTCTGTTATTCAAATCAGCAAATATTTGAGTGCCTTCCTTTGAATGCTTAGGGAGCATCAAGAAAATAGACAGTAATATATGCAATGCTTTCCCTGCTCATGAGGACCATGTAGTCTGTTTCAAACACATGCTGATTTTACAAAGCCCCTTCAACATGTTCTCAAAAATGTAAAATTTTGAGAGAACTGCGTGCTGTGTGAAGCTAATGTTTTTCTCTTGGAAGATTTCATCAAAAAGGTACATGTCAATTTGTGCTTTGAAGTACAACAAGATGGTGAATAAGTGAAGAAGCCATGGGTGACAAGAAAAGAAAGCCTACTTTTAGGGGAGTACATATTAGATGGCATGAGAATCTACCAAAAACAGATGAAGCAGTCAACAAAAGTAGAACCCAGAGAGATTTAGGAGACAACAGACTCACATCTATAACCATTTGGAAGGTAGGCATGGAAAGATTAGGATAAGGATGGACATTATAAAGACTGACGGTAAAGCATCTGTCTACAATGCGGGAGACCCAGACCCAGGTTCGATCCCTGGATGGGGAAGATCTCCTGGAGAAGGAAATGGCTATCCACTCCAGTACCATGGCCTGGAAAATCCCATGGACAGAGGAGCCTTGTAGGCTACAGTCCATGGGGTCGTAGAGTCGGACACAACTGAGTGACTTCATTCATTCATAATAAGTAGGCTTAAAAGTTATTCATACTGCAGCAGTCATTTATCCTTTCAACCAAAATGTATTAAATAATTATGTTCACATAGAAAAAGGAGAAAAGAAATGATTTTGAAGTTGCGTTTATTGCTTTCCTGTCCCAGGCCCTAGTCCTCATGTTTGACAGATGTTACGCCTCAGTCTGTATGCGCATTCCTTTTGTGTAAGGAATGTGAAGTGCAGAGAAGTTATTTGTGCTAAAATCACAGAGCTGTTAAGTAGACTGAACCCACTGTCTTTCTGAAACAGAAGCACATTTCCTTCCCATACCCTGTCTGCCACATACATGCTGCCTCCAGAATGTGCCTTCTAACCCAAACACACAGTGATGGATCTTTTACACAAAGGTCTTGTACTCTGGTTTTAAAGACATATATACATAGTTGGACAGCTAGATAGAGATTTGACCATTAAACAGAGGTTGAAAAGCAGCACACATATGCAACTGCAAAACAGATTAGTGTTATCAAAATCTTGTACAAACAAAAACCCTGACGTATGAAGAAATAGAAAACAAATTATACCATCAACATCTTTAAATGCCCATACATACCCCTACAAGTCCAGGACCTCAGTTTCTTAATCATTTAACCTATTTTAAATCATTTTACAATTGCTATTTTTATTCACTTATAATGCTTATCCACAGATATAATTGTATCGTGCTGAGATTGGGATAAAGTTAGACTACAGAGTTAATGATAACCCAGTGAAAACCAGAGTTACAAAAGTAAACTTCAGAAAAATATCTCTGTAGCCAACCTCAAACAAGTGGTGTCCAGGGTCCAACATGAGAAGAACTGGCCAATCCCCGAGTTAAATCCAGATTCATGAGATGGCCTTGAATCTACTGTTTGTATTCACCACGATTTTTCCATTTTTAAATTAAGACTGAAAATCTCTTCATCTTCCTGCCTTTGACAATTAAGGGACTAACCTTAAACAGTAAACATTACTATTCTAAAATGACTCTGATTACGAAGGCTCCAAAGAGTAAATAACTAGACTCAGTCCTATGGAAAGGCGTAGACAGAGCCCCATAAAGAGCCCTGGAAGAGGCTGGCAGATGCTTTCTGTTCAGGAAGGAGCACTGCTCTTTGACCTCATTGGCACTCACACTGCCAGCCCCTTCATCAAGCCGTGGAACATATTCGGTTCAATACCTGGGCAATACCTGAACCTTAGGAAGCTTATCTACTGAAAAGAGAGAGTCCTTTGGAAAAAGATCTTAGGCCTTTGAGTCAGGCACTCATGATTTGAAAGCAAACTACAATGCTTAGCTTTCTGTTGTCCCTTCTCTGATATCAGAATAGCACAACTTCCTTTCTGGGCTTTTATCAATGATTAAATGAGGTAAACCATGCAAAGAGCCTGGATAGTGCCTGAAACAGCCCTTCAAAATAATAACTACTTCTGGTATTGTTTGGCCCCATAATACAGCTAAGAAAATAGATACATAGTTGAGTTTAAGTTTCTTTTCTGCTATCACACACACGATGGAAAGACCTGAACTGACACAAAATTTGTGTTCATAGCAGAGAAGAATCCATGACTTGGAGAAAAAAACCATCTTAAAAACTTATTTGGAGGTCAGAGTTGCTAAGGAAATTTCTTAATTTTATAATTAACTAAAAATAGCCTTATTTTAAGCCCAGCGATCTCAACAGCAGTTCCCATTTGATCTGGACATCTACGCTTCACTGCTTATACTTCACAACAAACCTTCAAATTAGAAAATTCACTGGAGTAATTAAGATTTTTAATTGGAAGAAAAAGTATACAATTTGCAAAATGTATTTAATTAGCCCTCAGACCACTCACTGATCCAACACATAATTTCCAAAACAGTTGTACAATTTAATACATCATCTTTGCTAAAAAGGAAACCATATTATTAAAACAGCTAGATCTGACATAAAGGGTAAACATGTCCTGATCAAATTATATTCTTACTTCTTGGCATTTAACCCAATTCCCTTTAATGTCTCACTTCTTTTTTAATGCTTCTAAGCTTGTTTTTTTATTAATTATACAAATCATTAGTATTAAAAGGCGATATAATTGTTTCAAGAAGTGGCTTCACAGACTATCTGCATATTTAATCAACTGCCTCTAAATTTTTAATCATTTGAGTCCAGGTTCTTGTCTTGAAGCTTAACATGATAACAAACCTACCAACTGGTAGAACTAATTGGTACAGAATTAGTCAATAATTTATAAGGTAAGAAAAAATATATTGAATATTACAAAGGTAAAAGACCATCAGTCACAGTTATTTCTGAGAGGTACCAGCAAAAATAGCACTTGCTTCTACAAACATGTGGTGCACTGGTGACATCCACTGGCAGTTCTTTGGCATTGTTCAGATTCTTAGACTTTTTAGTGTAAAAATGTTTTTTAAAAAAATCAGCGGATCTTACATATATATGCCTTTCTTTAATGTTAAGTTTAGTTGGATTAACCTATATAGCCATTACAATGACTGGAACATGTGTCCAGTGAAGAGCTTGAAATTCAATAATACATGTGAATCATTCTGTGTATTCTGATTTAGGGAGATTTCAGTGACGCTCCTGGCCATTGTGAGTTTGAGAGAAGACAAACGAAGACATAGTGAGAAGAAAAATATCTTCACTTTTTATACGATCAGTGAAAATCAATATTGTAGTGTTACACTAACGGGGATGTGGTGAAATGCCTTGCTGCTGTCATTTTGAAAACAGTGAAGCATTTGGGAAAGACTAGCACTGGGTAGCAATGGTCAAGGGCACTAAGGTTGGGAGCTCTCAAAATTTAGTAAATAGCAGAACTATGTGGATTGCTTATTACAGCTACAGATTTGAGGGCTTCATTGCAAAGCTCTATCAGAATCTCTGAGTAAAGTTTCTAATGTAATTGGCTCACAAACCACACTTTGAGGAATAAAATTTCTTATCCTCTGTGCTCCAAACATGGAATTAGATACAGAATGTAGACTGTTATGGATGCCCAACTGGGGGCAACATAGGAGAGAAGTTCAACTCTACCAGTGGAACAACTTATTTAAATGACTTCTTTTGCATTATATCACTTCCAGTAGTTTGATCATCCCCTGGAGAAGGAAATGGCAACCCACTCCAGTATTCTTGGCTGAAAAATTTCATGGACAGAGGAGCCTGTGGGCTATAGTCCATGGGGTCACAAAGAGTTGGACACGACTAAGAGATTGACCACACCCACACTTCCAGTAATTTGATCATTAGATCATTCAAAAGTATTTAAAAAAATTTTTTTTCAAATCTTCCAGGCAGTACGTATAAGACAGAAATAATTTATGATTGTTTATAAATGGAAATCAGATTCCGAGAAAGGAATGAAATTAAATAGGTGAAGAGTAATGAATGTGAAACACTCAAAGGCAATATGCCAATTATTCTCACTATACATATCAATGTGTTAGCAGTATTGTGTTATTTGTAGGTGGTAAAATCACAAGTAAAATTATTTTTGCTACATATATCTGAGTTTTTTGCAATTAGGATGTGTTTATTTATTTTGTGATTTAGCTAAACATATCCACCCTACAGGTTCTGGGGAAACCACAGTTGTTCAGGGATGACTCAGTGGTGCATTGTTAATATTTAACCAATCATCCTTATCACTGTTACCATCATCATTCCCCTAAATAGCCCTCAATCAACCAGAAGCTTCCTGGGTGCCTTTAAGAATTGATCACTGCATAAAGAATTTGGGTATTTACTCAGACACTATTATTTCATAATTTAAATTAATAATTACGACTTGGAGTAAAGAACAAATGTGAGAAGACCCAACAAAGGAAAGAGAGCACAAGGCCTAAGCTATTTTCTATGACAAACCAAGTAAAAGGTACTACAGAGATGGGGTTAAAAAACAGTAAAGACAGGAGGGACAGCAACTAGAATTTAGAGGGAATGAAACTAACTTCAATTTTTTGGAGAGATTAAAGACTAAAAATTAACGAAGTAGATTGCAAGTCTAAGTAGGTTATTTCTTTTAGCTGTAATAAAATGTCTCAGTGTTACAAAGTACAGTAACAAAAAAGCAATGTCCCTTCAGAGAACATGCTCAAACCACCTTCAGGCTCCCAAGGACCTGTGTAGGATTCTTGTGTGTCTGGGATAATGTTGCTGGAAAAGAACTGGGGAGTTTGATGCCTTAGCCACTTTGTAATCTTTACTAGTCTCTCAGGATAAAAGCCAAAACTCCCCAGCCTCAGAAGATAAAAACAGGTCTCTTCTAATGAAAATTCTCTAGTTCCTTTGAGTTACAAAACCACCGCCTGGGGAGAGAGCCCAAATTTAGACTTTTCTTCTTTCCTTAAGGAACTGTCAAACAGCTGCCAAGATGTGTGTTCATTGTCCATTGAGAATTAATGGGAAATAACTAATCCACCTGTTTCGGAGAGAGAGTAACATGCTCCCATAGAAACACTAGCTTGGATGGACAAGACACCCAATAATCCAGATGCATATTTTATGAGAATACTAGTTCACGTTAAGAAATGACAATTGTATTAGAAAAGTAGAGAATATAAAATCACTGAAATAAAAATTTCCCTGTGTTTAGTCTCTTTTTCTTGAAAATGAAGAGAG
The DNA here is from genome assembly GCA_006410735.1 of Raphicerus campestris. Taxonomy (NCBI): domain Eukaryota; kingdom Metazoa; phylum Chordata; class Mammalia; order Artiodactyla; family Bovidae; genus Raphicerus; species Raphicerus campestris. Next base: position 373,301 of record SJYW01027101.1, read on the forward strand.
ATTGATTTTTCTGAATATAAAAACTACCCATTCATCAAAAGCAATAAAGAAAAAATACAAAGCCAAATACAAAGTCAGCCAAGAATACCACTAATTTTATATCAGAGGCAGAGCAGGGTCCACTAATTCTACCCTCTTTTTCTGTGAGCATCTTTCTAGCATTGCACGCATATACTTTTTCTCAAAAATTGTGGAAATTTTTCCCTATCAGTGAGTTTATGTATATAAGCATCCATTACGATTATGACTGGTCCCCTAGTAATTCTCGGTTTCCAATTTTTTACAATTGTAAATTATGCTGCAGTAAACATCTACTCTTGCCCACTTCCAATTGATTATCCACAAAGCTTTAAGAGTGATCTTGTCCAAATATAAATACTATTTTATCTTTTTTCATTTGTTTGTTTAAAAGCCACCAATGGCTTTCCATCACCCTTAGAGTAGAACCCAAACTCTTTTCCATGACCTAAAAGGGCCTCTGTGGTCTGAATGTAACCTCTCTCTACTGTCATCTGTGCTACTCCTGCCTTACACAACATGCCCAATCATTCTGCTCCTCAAGTACATATTGTAATGTTTTGCACGTGTTCTTTTCACTGGTTGGAAAAGTCTTCAACCATAGGACACTCATATAGGTGTCCTGACGGGGTATTTTTTTGTCTCTCCTTAAATGACACTTCCCCAGAGAGGTTTCCTCTGGCCATTTTATCTAATGTACATTACCCATTATTCTCATTTTTGTTAGTAGTTCCTTATAAGTCGTTTGAATCTGTTTTTAATTTTGTTTCCTCTTTTCTGTCTGTATCCTTAACCAGAACAAGCTCCATAAGATCAGTGATTGTCAGTGATTTTACGTACATCAATGGTTCATAGTCAAGCATTTGGTGGGCACTAACAAAATATAGATGCGGACATCCTGGAATGTGAAGTCAAGTGGGCCTTAGAAAACATCACTATGAACACAGCTAGTGGAGGTGATGGAATTCCAGTAGAGCTATTTCAAATCCTGAAAGATGATGCTGTGAAAGTGCTGCACTCAATATGCCAGCAAACTTGGAAAACTCAGCAGTGGCCACAGGACTGGAAAAGGTTAGTTTTCATTCCAATCCCAAAGAAAGGCAATGCCAAAGAATGTTCAAACTACCGCACAATTGCACTCATCTCACACGCTAGTAAAGTAATGCTTAAAATTCTCCAAGCCAGGCTTCAGCAATATGTGAACCATAAAATTCCAGATGTTCAAGCTGGTTTTAGAAAAGGCAGAGGAACCAGAGATCATATTGTCAACATCCGCTGGATCATGGAAAGAGCAAGAGAGTTCCAGAAAAACATCTGTTTCTGCTTTAGTGGTTGCCAGATGTGGGGAGTGGGGTGGGTGAAACGGGTGAAGGTGGTTAAAAGGAACAAATTTTCGTTATAAGATAAATAAGTCCTGGTAATGTAATGTAATGTATAGTGTAGTGATTATAGTTAACCATAATGTGTTATATATTTAAAAGCTGGTAAAAGAGTAGATCTTGAAAGTTCTCTTCACAAGAAAAAAAATTATAAATATGGTGGTGGTGGATGAGCTTATTGTGGTAAGTATTTTATAACATATACATATATCCAATTATATTATGTATTTAAGTACATCTAAAATCAGTAAAATGCTGTATGTCAGTTATATCTCAAGTTTTAAAATTGCAAACCAAATATTGTCTAGCTATTCTACTAAAAGTATGGAACACTTGAAATTCTCACCAGTAACATGATGGTATATTTTTTTCCCCTCCACATCTCTGACAATACTTGATACCAATCTACAAGGAAATGAAGTAACAGATCAAATTTAAATTTTAGCTCCTGAATGTTAATAAAGCTGGACTTATTTTTATATGTATGTTGGTGATCTTATTTTTAATTGGCAGTTAGTTATTTCTTTGTCTTTTTTCTCTCATATGCCTGTCTTATTTACTGTTATATAAATGCATTTTGCACAAGAGGAATACTAATCTTATTTTTCATTAATAATGTCACAAATAGTTTATCAAAATTTTCTTTTGTAATTAAGGCTTATTTGTGGCAATATTCCTCTTTAGTATAAATTTTAACTTTGTATATTTCAATGTTTCTTTTATTTCTAGCTTTAATGTTTAAATACAGCCACAATTTTGCAGAAATATTCCTCTATCATTTTTCCAGTTTTTTATGATCTCATATTTTTTGTATATGGTTTTGAACTATTTAAAATTTATTATGGCATAAAGAATAAAGTAGGGAGTTTTGAAATACTAGTTGTCCCATCAAACTTAAAAAATCAACTGTNTAGCTCCTGAATGTTAATAAAGCTGGACTTCTTTTTATACGTATGTTGGTGATCTTACTTTTAATTGGCAGTTAGTTATTTCTTTGTCTTTTTTCTCTCATATGCCTGTCTTATTTGTTGTTATACAAATGCACTTTGCACAAGAGGAATACTAATCTTATTTTTCATTAATAATGTCACGAATAGTTTATCAAAATTTTCTTTTGTAATTAAGCCTTATTTGTGGCAATATTCCTCTTTAGTATAAATTTTAACTTTGTATATTTCAATGTTTCTTTTATTTCTGGCTTTAATATTTAAATACAGCCACAATTTTGCAGAAATATTCCTCTATCATTTTTCCAGTTTTTTATGATCTCATATTTTTTGTTTATGGTTTTAAACTATTTAAAATTTATTATGGCATAAAGAATAAAGAAGGGAATTTTGAAATACTAGTTGTCCCATCAAACTTAAAAAATCAACTGTTTCCTCATTGATTCTAATCCCAGGAACATTCCTTATTCTTTTCCTGACTTCTCTTTTTTCCATTTTAAAAAATATGAATTTGGTCAATGACACTTGAGTGCAAGAAACTTTACCTTTACAGAAATCTAAGGCACGGTCCCAGGCACCAAATGCTGTGACTTGATCTTCCTTTTTGGCGATCAGTACCATTTGATACTTTTGCTAAAATATGTTGTGTCATATGGATCCTCTGCCATCAGGTTACCCTTGGTGCTCTGCACAGTCTACTAGACTCCAGTTTCTGCCCTAGAAGCTTTTGTCTCTCTTCTTAAAGATAAAATAGTCTCATCTCCCAGGCATTCTCCAATCATCCACCGATCCATGGAGCTGTGGATAAGAGGGACACAGATTTCTGCTCCTCAAGTAAAATTCCACACTCCCAACTGCTTCTCAACTTCAGCTAAACTATATTACCTCTCCTTTGGTTAGGCCATTTCCACTTCTTGCAACATACAAATCCCTTTTCTCCTCTTTGAATAATCTAGATTTTACCACCTTTCGGNTGCCATAGAAGCTTTTGTCTCTCTTCTTAAAGATAAAATAGTCTCATCTCCCAGGCATTCTCCAATCATCCACCGATCCACGGAGCTGTGGATAAGAGGGACACAGATTTCTGCTCCTCAAGTAAAATTCCACACTACCAACTGCTTCTCAACTTCAGCTAAACTATATTACCTCTCCTTTGGTTAGGCCATTTCCACTTCTTACAACATACAAATCCCTTTTCTCCTCTTTGAATAATCTAGATTTTACCACCTTTCAGTAGTTCTAAAAGACAAAGTTGTATCACCTCTCTTCAGGTGTGAGGGTAGCTCAGATGTTTACAATCACAATGTTTGTCTCTGCCTTCTGAAGTAAGGATAGCAACAAAAGTAGCTTGTTTCTCTAATGAGTCCTCAGCAACAACAACCAAAACCAAAGTAGCTCAGTTACACAATAATCACATTAGTCTATTTAGAAATTATTATTATCACTTTTACTTTACATATGTCTCAATATGTTATAGCAATATCCCACCATTTTCCACATACTGTTTGCTATTCTTATACGTTAATTTTTTTGGACAAAGTTAGAATCATTACACCATGGGGTGGGAGAGGATCCAGTAGAGTCTTGATGAGGGTTTACAGGTTTGTTGAGTACTAAGACTCTAGCAATTTTTCAGAACAGAATAGGAGAGATATTATGCCACCAGCCCAGAAAAACATGAGGGGAACTTTGGCTGTTCTCAACTGGATTAAGTGTAAAAGCAATTTTTAATGAGTATAAAATTTCAATTAAGGAGGATAAAATAAAGATGGAGGGAAACCAAAAGAGCATCATTCCCACGATTAGGTAAATGATCACGGTATACCTGAATTATGGTTTTTATCTTATAATGTCTGAAACCATTTCCTCATGAATGTTACATAGGAAGTCTAGATTTAGGAGTTCCAAAACTGATCTCATATTCTGTTCCTCCTCCTCATCCTATTGATTCATTCAACAAATCTCTATTGAGCACTTAATATCTGCCTTAGATACTTTGCTAAGTTCTGAGGTTACAGCCATGAACAAAGTTCTTTCTTGCCAGGAACTTACACTTATAGGCTTCCCTGGTGGCTCAGATGGTAAAGAACCTGCCTACAATGTGGGAGGCCCAGGTTCAATCCCTGGGTTGGGAAGATCCATTAGAGAAGGGAATGGCAATTCACTCCAATATTCTTGCCTGGAGAATCCCATGGACAGAGGAACCCTGGCAGTCCATGGGGCTGCAAAGAGTTCAACACAATTGAGCAACTAACACTTTCACTTTCACTTTAGACTTATAGAGAAAACAAAAATTAGTGAGTAATTCAATAGAGTGCGACAAGCATTATAACAGAAAAATGGGAGGAACATATTATTGGGTAACCTACCTAATCTGTAATCAAGAACATTTTCCTGAAGAAATAGTATATTACAGAATCCCTAAAAGGGGAAAAGTGTTACCTGGGTTGGAGAAAACAGTAATGTGTTCAAGATAAAGGGAGCAGTACGTGCAAGGGCCAAAGCTAAAGAGAACATGTCAGAATAGAGTCTATTCCAGGGCATCAGCTAGCTGGAAAATAGAGCACGAGGAAAAGTGACTAAAGATAATGCTGGAAACACAAAGGCCAAATCATGAAAGCCTCATAGCCCTGTTAGGAAAGCTTTATCCAAAGCCAGTAGGAAGCCATTGAAGGTTTTAAAGTAGAGGAGTGGTATGATCAAGTATTTTTGTGAGACCACTCTGAGTATAGAGTATGGAATAAACTTGAGAAGGGAAGGTAAGTATAGAGAAAGATCAGAAAAAGAAAGGCCAGCCAAGAGTCTGCTGTAGTATTCTAGGAAAGTAAATGGCCCAGATCTGTGTAATGGCAATGGAAGTGGGGAGAAGTACACAGATATAACCAACATTTTACAGCACTTGGTATTTCTAGATTGTTGTTTGGGAAGTTGATGGTAGCACATTTACTGAGCTGTGAAGCTCTGGAGGAGATCAGGTCTGGAGGGAAGATAAAGAGATCCATGAAAATGTAGTTTGATGTAACTATAAAATATACAAATGGAGACACTGAACAAGTGGCCAGATAATTGGATCTGAAGTTCAGAAAGGAGGCACAAGCTTGAAAGCCACTTAGACTGTATGTGACGGAGAAAGCAATAGTAACCCACTCCAGTACTCTTGCCTGGAAAATCCCATGGACGGAGGAGCCTGGAAAGCTGCAGTCCATGAGGTCGCTGAGGGTCGGACACGACTGAGCAACTTCACTTCCACGTTTCACTTTCATGCATTGGAGAAGGAAATGGCAACCACTCCAGTGCTCTTGCCTAGAGAATTCCAGAGACAGGGGAGCCTGGTGGGCTGCCGTCTATGGGGTCGCACAGAGTCAGACACAACTGAAGCAACTTCGCAGCTGCAGACTATACGTGAAGCCATGAAAATAAAGGGATGGAGCAAAATAAAGAGGGAGGGAAATTTATCTTATAGCCTAGCTAAACAGAGCAAGATTTAAGGAGTGAGCAAAAAGGGAAATGGTATTGTAAAAAAGACCAAGAAGAGTTATCCAGGACTGGAAGAATTTTATTGACATGGAAACCACAAGAAAGGAATGATTGAAGAAGAGACTGGTTTGAAGCACAGAAGTTGTTGAAAGAGCATGTACGAAAGATCTGAAATGTTTCCTTTTATGGGTGGTCTCACAGTTTCAGGGAGGTAGGGGGAATGTCAGCAATTGTGAGTCACAGCAAGTGAAGAAAAGGTGATGTGCAAGAAGGTACTTTATAAAGAAGGAAGGCAGGAAGAGAGAGTTGTTACTAAGGCAAGCAAAGGGTGATGATTTTTAATGATTACAAAAAGTGAAAATTACATCTTAGCTGAGGGCAGATTACTTTTTGTTTTTGCAAAACAAGCTGCATCTACTTGGAAGGGCAATGACCAACTCAGAATTCCTGACACTAGGCTGACACTTGAATTTTCTGATTCTTACCTCTGCTGAAATTTTCGTTGCTTGTGTTCCACCTAAACTTTGACATGGAGTACAGTCTGTTCCCTTGACTTTCTACCACAACACTCTTCTAAGTCACTAGTCTATGTGGAGATTTCATGTCAGGTTTGGGAAGATGAACCGTTGTTAAACTGTAGAAGCACATGGCAAACATCCTAGGAAATACGTCCTCAGTGTCCATATTCTTAAGTCTTTTACAGTCTGGTCTCTGGAATTTGCCAATAGCCATCTTTCACCTCGGCTTCCAGCATCCCACTCTCTCATTAGACCACTTGATTCATTCTCTTGCTGCCTCCCCTGTCTACTTCCATGCCCAAGTTCTTATCTTCCCACGCAAAATGAAGTTCTCTATACTTAACTAATTTTTTCAGCATCAAGTTTCAGACTCATCTTCCTACATAAAGAGGTGCTAAAAAAGATAATTATTTTTTCTAAGAATTCCAATGGCATCTCTTAAAAATGTAACTTGCCCAGATTACTACTATAGCTTCATGATGGGCTATCCTCCTTTGGTGTCCCTCTCCTCCTTAGTCATCTAATACAGAGTTACCCTTTGAATCCAGACGTCATAAGAGTACTTTATCCTCTAATTATACTCATTGACTCAATAGATGTTTCTGAGAATTTCTAATATCCAGAGCAAAAATAAAAAGACAAAGTTCATTTCTGATTTCAACAAGGTAAAGATGAAATGGGGTACCTGGCTATGACTTTCCTGAACAAAAATGTAAACCACTTTGCCAAGCTTGCCTGTCCAGGTCTATTAGCCATGACCTTTCCCTCTGTCACGTGTCCTGTACACGTCAGTTGCAATGAAGCTCTCGTTTGCTGGAAGACTCTTAAATTTAACCTGTGCCCTTTCCACACTGGCTGGCTCTGCCACTCTCCCTTTGATGACACTCTTGGCTCTTTCTGCAAGGTTCGGCTTTACAAATATAATCCCCACAGGCCTTCTAGGACCTATCTCATTCTTTCCATCGTTCAGCAAGTGTAACCAATGTCTCTCTCCCGTTGTGTTCATAATCTTATTCATCTTGGCTTGTGGGACACCTTTGTATATCCAATACTGTAACATTTAATTTAGCAGGTCCTTTTGTCTTCTTCCACTCAGTCATGTATTAGATCAGTTCCAGTGTTGTCTAGGGCATGGTGTCTCTGGATCAGGTTTTCAGTCTTCTACATTTCCCACTTTATCAGTGTTATTTGGGGGAATGGAGATGGAAAGTATGAGCATCTCAGTTATCACTGTGTATTAAGTGGAAGGAAGCATGGGAGTCTGTAGGATCTGGTGCAGGTAGGGACAGCTGTCCACATCGTCTCTTCGGGGCAGTGGGAGGAGCACCCCCAGCTATACTGCAACTGTGGCTACTTCCATAAAAGCAGTCTTACAGGAGGGACTGAAACCAGGGCTGAGGCACAATATATGATGTATATTGTGCTTTTCTTGGCAGGAAGGGCACACAAGTAGTGACATGGCAGATACTCGGTGGTGGAAAGGGCAATGTTCCAGGGAGGCAGAGTACCTGAATGTACAATCACCAACATGATTATTTAAAAATATATCAGTTAAGATTCCAGATTGTGTGCTAAGCACTTTACGTGAATTTCATTTCACCACCCAATTGAAGAAATAGTGATGATGCTGATAGCCATGCTGGTAATCCTCTTCATAGGAAAGAATAAACTATGACTTGGCCAAGGCTTCATAGCTACTATGTAAAGGCTGGCATCCAAATCTGCAAAGTATGACTTCAGAACTACAATCTTAACTCGAGTTCCTCATGCCTGGGGTGTCATATGGAGTTGAATTAGGAAGCAGTAAATTTTCTATAATTATAAAGCAAACTAGTGTGGTAAAGGACTAGTCACCTGATACTCTAACTGTAGAAACAAATATTTTATGCTGGTTAAAAATTCACTTGGATTCCTTTATCAAGTTGGGGAAATCGCTGCAATGATGTTTTGGGTTAATATAGTTACAGTCCAAGGCTAGCCTTTCTCTTGTTAACATCTGTAATTTGTGGCCCAAGATATATGCAACTAGAGACATTATAAGCAGTGCCCTGGTTATGAGCATTCCTAAGTGTTAAGTCAGAGAAGGCAATGGCACCCCACTCCAGTACTCTTGCCTGGAAAATCCCATGGATGGAGGAGCCTGGTAGGCTGCAGTCCATGGGATCGCAAAGAGCGAGTTCACATTCACTTTTCACTTTCATGCGTTGGAGAAGGATATGGCAACCTACTTCAGTGTTCTTGCCTGGAGAATTCCAGTGATGGAGGAGCCTGGTGGGCTGCCATCTATGGGGCGCACAGAGTCGGGCACAACTGAAGCGACTTAGCAGCAGCAAGTGTTAAGTGGTAAAAGTGTGGGAGTCAGGGCTGGCAGGGAGTGATACATCCCACAAGAGGCGGGTATGGTTTGGTTGAGGGTTCAATAAATGTTACTATAAATCTGCATCTCAGGCAAACTACTCTGTGCCCCACTGGTATGGTAACACTGACTGAGCATTACCCTTGTATTTCCTGGAGGATGTGACACAGAAAGCTGGAGGCTTTATATGAGCAACAGTCAACACAGCCAGGAGGCACAGCAGGTCACACGACCGCATGTTTCCACCTGGGGCCCATCTACAAATATAATCGCACAGTTACAATTCTGTTATTATTTTGCTTTGAAATTCTATTTTATTTTATGAATTTAAAGATATTCTGTGAAGAGATTTCATAAATTTCACCAGAACTGAGAGATGGATCCAAGGCACAGAAAAGTTTAAGAATGCCTGGCAATAGAGAGAAGAGCTTTTTAAATAGTGGAGCCAGCTTGAAACACCGATTTGTAACAATTACCAATGGTAATCTTTCAGAGAAATCATAATTCAGGTGGCAGTCTGATAGCAGTAATGTAACATAGCTACTACATGTAGAGTTAGCAGTGTTGGTGATCAGAAGCCAGAGACCACATGGGGCTCTGACTAACTGATGCTCAGTTCCATACTCAGTCGTATCTGACTCTTTGCTGCCCCTCTGGACTAAAGTATGCATGGCTTCCCTGTCCTTCACCCAACTCCCGGACTTGTTCACATTCAGGTCCAGCAAGTCAGTGATGCCATCCAACTTTCTCATACTGTCGGTCCATTCTCCTGACTTCAGTCAGGTCTTTTCCAAAGAATCAGTTCTTCATATAAGGTGGCCAAATCCTGGGGTTTCAGCTTCAGCATCAGTCCTTCCAATGAATAATCAAGACTGATTTCATTTAGGATGGATTGGTTGGATCTCCTTGCTGTCCAAGGGATTCTCAAGAGTCTTCTCCAGCACCACAGTGCAAAAGCATTGATTCTTCGGCACTCAGCTTTCTTTATAGTCCAACTCTCACATCCATACATGACCACTGGAAAAGCCATAGCTTTGCTTAGAAGGACCTTTGTTGGCAAAGTAATGTCTCTGCTTTTTAATATGCTGTGTAGGTTGGTCATATAGCTTTTCTTCCAAGGAGCAAGTGTCTTTTAGCTTTATGGCTGCAGTCACTATCTGCAGTGATTTTGGAGCCCAACAATATAGTCTCTCACTGTTTCCATTATTTCCCAATCTATTTGCCATGAAGTGAAAAGATGTCCTTTGATTATAGGGGACTGGAATACAAAAGTAGGAAGTCAAGAAACACCTGGAGTAACAGGTAAATTTGGCCTGGGAGTACAGAATGAAGCAGGGCAAATACTAATAGAGTTTTGGCAAGAGAACACACTGATCATAGCAAACATCCTCTTCCAACAACACAAGAGAAGACTCTACGCATGGACATCACCAGATGGTCAACACTGAAATCAGACTGATTATATTCTTTGCAGCCAAAAATGGAGAAGCTCTATACAGTCAGCAAAATAAGACTGTAAGATGACTGTGGCTCAGATCATGAACTCCTCATTGCCTAATTCAGACTTAAATTGAAGAAAGTAGGGAAAACCGTATTACCTAAATCAAATCCCTTATGATTATACAGTGGAAGTGAGAAATAGATTTAAGGGCCTAGATCTGATAAGACAGAGTGCCTGATGAACTATGGAATGAGGTTCGTGACATTGTACAAGACACAGGATCAAGACCAACCCCAAGAAAGAGAAATGTAAAAAAGCAAAATGGGTGTCTGAGGAGGCCTTACAAATAGCTGTGAAAAGAGAAGCAAAAAGCAAAGGAGAAAAGTAAAGATATACTCTCCTGAATGCAGAGTTCCAAAGAACAGCAAAGAGAGATAAGAAAGCCTTCTTCAGTGATCAGTGCAAAGAAATAGAGGAAAACAATAGAATGGAAAAGACTAGAGATCCCTTAAGAAAATTAGAGATACC
>SJYW01027101.1:400443-431679 GCA_006410735.1 Raphicerus campestris
TACAAGGATCAGAGCAGATGGGCAACATTGTGTATTATGCTAATGTTTCTTTGCTGTTTAACTTCTCATCCTTTTGTAGAACACTGAATACCCTTCTCACAAAAAGTAGGAAAAACAGAGATAGAATCCCAACAAAAGCTTTCTAGATGGTCTCCAGAAGGTGATAAGGGAGGCTGGTGTCACAACGCTCCGAAAACTTTGTCTTCCATAGTGATGTTGCCAAGGAAAGAAACTGAAAGGTGGGTATGAAAAGAGAATAGCATGGATTTACCTATTTGAATCTTAATAGATTTTTACATCTTTGATTTTAATATTTTGATCAGGTTAATGATCTAGCTATATAAGGATCTAAAGAACCTTCTGAAAGTTATTACAGCATGGGGCAAATGGGAAATATTAAGGTGAAAATGTTACACTGTCATAAATTTACATGCCATGAGAAAGCATGTGCAATTTATCTAAGTCCTCTCTACATTTTGATAATTTTTTTTTTTACATTTTGATCATTTTCTTGAAAACAGGTAGAAAGTCACAGTCAATCCTTAAATAAATGAAAAAAATGCAATAAACAATGTCACTGATAGGTACAATACCAGTGTAAATATTATGGTATAATTAATAATTTAATATATAATAAAAGTCATTCTGAAAAAATTAATATATTTCAAAATAATTTAAGCTGTTATTTCAAAATATGATTCGATCTTAAGGTTATAATAAACTCAGAAAATATACAATTCAAAATAGTTTTTAGTTTTATTAACAGGTTTCAAGTAGCTTCTTTTAATTGATAACTCAAATTTTTATCATACTTCTTAAGTTATAAAAACAGTAGTATAATTGAAATTCAGTCCACAAATAATTCATTCTGAGCCTCAAATTTTTTTCACATTTTGTGTTGAGAATTGTAATGCTGCTATAGTAAATAAGGACAGAAAGATGTCTAAATTATGCATATTTGAAGAAAATATTATAATAATATAAAATCACACAAGAACACACCAAATCATTTTTTTCTGAGGTTTAATTTTAACTAATGAATTTTTAAATCATGAAGGTAACGTTATCCAAATCTTGAATTATTTGTAATGTACAAACTATTTTTTGTAATTGTAGGTGAAATAGATTATTTTCACCATAGCAATGCCTTCACCCTTATTTATGGTCTTTTTCTTGAGTTCTTTTTCCTCAACAGTTTAACAAGTCACTTCTGGTTTGGCTAAAGTGCAATCCTAGCACAATAATGTTTCAGCTTGCAAGGAAGAACGCCCTTATTGAGTTGATAGAACTCCACCAACTGGATTAGATCCGTGAATCTCGTATGTCCATCATCTAGGGTGTGGAACATCTCACCATCATCTTCCACCTGAAACGGAAAAAACAACAAACCAGTAAGAAGGGAAAACACTACTCAGAAAGTCAATCACGTTCTGTTGCACACTGCATCTTTAAATGCCAAAACTGACTCATTCATAGTACTAAAGGACCGTGAAAAGAAGATTCTGGCACATCCACTTCTTTTTTGTAACTTTACTTTCATTTAAAGGAAATATCATGTGATCCCAAGGTAAGCAGTATGGCTCTACTTCTTGTATCTTTAATTCTCTTAACGTTCTGTAGTTAGATTGTAGGACAAGTCTGCATCAATACAGTACACAGTGAGAAATCCACACTATTTAGTATAAGAGTAAACAAAAGATTTTAGTATGCCTACTCTCAGAAAACAACTTCCATTTCTAATTGCTGTCTACCTAAAGCCTCACTTTGTATATTTAAAAATGAATATCCACCAGAATTTGTATCAGTAAATTGATTCTGGAGTAGTCAGTCAAACATTATGTTGATGGAATAACAGGTTGATTTGTGTTTTTTTTTCCCCTCCTTTTCATTGAGATCTTTGGGCATTAAGCAATTCATAACTTGCCAGGGATGTCACTCACATAATCAAATGCAGTCAGGAAGAAACTCCATGTGGATTGGGTAATTTCAAAAAGAGTTCATTTGAAAAAAGGAAACACTAGCAACTCAGCAATTTCATGTTAATACTTTCTTGAAAGTAGACTGGATCTCTGTTCCACAATATCTGGTTCTAACACACAGACTACATGCATGCATACGTGCAGGCATGCACATACACACATACGCAGCAGAAGCAATGACAACAACAACAAAATCTCAAAGCAAGCTGTGCCACCGGGAAGCAGAATTACATTTTTAAAAGGTGTTCAGAATAGTTTAAATAATGATCTCCAGTGCTACGACACCTGCTTACANACACACATACGGAGCAGAAGCAATGACAACAACAACAAAATCTCAAAGCAAGCTGTGCCACCGGGAAGCAGAATTACATTTTTAAAAGGTGTTCAGAATAGTTTAAATAATGATCTCCAGTGCTACGACACCTGCTTACATATCCATACTGATGATTATAAACAAAACTACAAAAAAACATTTTTGGGACAAGAGAGGAGAACGGGCTTTAAAATAATGGTTTTTAAAGAACCACTAGTAGATTTCAGGAGAAAGAGTTTTCAGTGGCCTTTTAATAATAGGTGGCATGGGGTCTATACAATATTACCAAATCACATTTCATGAGAAAAGAGAAATTTAATTTTTACAATTCCTGTATTTCTTGTATTAATTCAGACTCATAAAACCATTTCTGCCATACTTAACTCTAGTCAAAGCACAAGCTCCCATATTATATTTAATAAAAGAACCAAAGAAAACTAAAGTCTCCAAAAGCTTATGCATTAAGATCATCTCTAATACACGAATAAGAAATCACAAATACTTACTGGTATAATTTGAAAATGCTTTATTTTTTGTCCATGACTCATTGACAGTACAAAAGTTTTGGGGTTNTATTTCTTGTATTAATTCAGACTCATAAAACCATTTCTGCCATACTTAACTCTAGTCAAAGCACAAGCTCCCATATTATATTTAATAAAAGAACCAAAGAAAACTAAAGTCTCCAAAAGCTTATGCATTAAGATCATCTCTAATACACGAATAAGAAATCACAAATACTTACTGGTATAATTTGAAAATGCTTTATTTTTTGTCCATGACTCATTGACAGTACAAAAGTTTTGGGGTTACTCTGACTATCCCGTACCAAGAAAACTCTAAAGAGAGAGAAGGAATTTCAATATTTTTTCTATATTTATTCATGGATTTCATAGAAATATAGCCTGTACCAAACCCAGGAAGTATATTCCTAAATGTAGCCAGTTTTCCTTTACTGTGTAGTCAATGATGGGATTATCCAACATGGTAAACAATATGGTATGATATACTCTAATACTATAAAACTATCATTGGAACGAATTTAATTTTAATAGCATAAATACACACAGTCATTTGTCAGATTTTATGCTCACAATAACCAATATAAAGCTACGCTGGCATCAACAATTGTTGCCAAGTCCTTTTTCCATTGGGAAGTTGGGTAATCATATGCAACTCTTTGGTACAGAGAATGAATCATTAGCATATTGTTACTTCTGGGTCATGTAAGGTCCTGCAGAAAGAAAATTTTTAGAATTAAAAAATTTTAAACCCACTCTTCTAAACTGGATCCCTTTTTTATTTTTTATTTTTGGATTCTGGTTCCTACTATTACAACTGAAACTGAGAAGTGAATTATTCTAAAAAATCAATCCTGAAATCATTTATTAAATGTTTGAGCAAAATATTTTTAGTAAAAAAAACATCCAAACAACATTTACTTCAACCTTGAAAAAGGTAGCATAAAGTCTCTTTAACAGGCTAGAAAAACAAGACATGTCCTAATGGCCTAAGAAAAATGTGGCCAGGCATGGATTCTTATTAACTGGCAACTCAGTGCATCTTTGTATTAATTGCTGGCAAACAGACTGTGGGAACAGTCCCCACTGGTGACTCCAATACTAATCTCACTGTGCCTGGGGAAAGAGACAGCCAAATGTGAGCCATCACAGACGTCTGACAAGACTGTCCATTTCATCTGTGCTGTGTGATTCTGACATTACATCTCTGGGAGATGGGACAAAAGGGAGTTTCCCTGGTCAGTCAAGCTCTAAGTCTCTCCCCGTTTCGGATTCCTGAGTGGATCAACACTGCCACCTAGTGGGCTGCCTGACAGCATCGCATCTTTCCAAAAGGAATACCAAAAACAATTTTTAAAATTAGAAAACATAAAACATAACGATACTGTCATTCTTTATGCAGTTATGTCATTCAATTCAAAAAACTGGGCTCAGAAATTAGGGAAATTATAATCCTCCAAAATATTTTGACAATCCTTTGTGATTTATTTCTTTTATTGGTCTTATCAGATGGTAATTCTGCTAACTGTTCAGATTTAATCAAAAAAGATCTAGTTCCATGCAGAGTATATTGAAGTCTTTTCTTATTTAGAGTCTACTGAAATGCTGACTTGCTATTAATAATCTTCTACATGAAAGCGCTTTTTTGTCCAAATGTCTGTATTAAATCACCTTGAAATCTTGCCATCATCTTAATCCAACGCTTGAAGATATAAGATCCCATTACCACTTGTTTAAATTGATGCTGGTTTTATTTCCCATCCAAACCTCAATACAACCTCCTTAATCTGTACTGCATTTAGGAATAAAATTCAGCTAATATTATGTTATAGGAAGTATCTGTAACATTGAGTAATTTGAGAAGAATAAAATTCTTTAGACCATAAATCTTGCATAACAAATGTTCTGCTTCTCCTATGTCTTCTATGGTATCCCACTAAAAGATAACATGAGAAGAGTCAAAAAGTACTATTTTCATAGGTTTATATTACTTGAAACTTAAAATTTAGAGGAAAGAAATGGGATGCAAACAGAAAAACATGAAATAGTCTAAGTACATAAGAAACAGCTTTTTATTTTACTTTTACGTTTTAACACACCCTCCATCAAACTTAAAAAAAAGTGTAACATGTAAGATGTGGTTCATGGTTTTGTAAAATGCGGTTTTGTCACAACACAAACCATACTTTGCCTTTGTACTAATCAATTCAAATCAAAATGTTGACATACCAAAACGTGTTCAGGTTTTTCCCCATGGATTAATATCTGAGATGCACAGAATAGGAAAATATTAACTACCACTGCTTAAGACCAGAGAATCCTACTCAACTATCTTCTTTTATGGACAAAGACTATGCAACCACTATGTAACAGGTATTGTCTAGGTATTACTAGGATTCAGTGGCAATCATCCTTACAACACAAAGTCACTTCTGTTTTATTGAGCTGAAATCANGACCAGAGAATCCTACTCAACTATCTTCTTTTATGGACAAAGACTACGCAACCACTATGTAACAGGTATTGTCTAGGTATTACTAGGATTCAGTGGCAATCATCCTTACAACACAAAGTCACTTCTGTTTTATTGAGCTGAAATCAAAACTCTTTCTGTGTGTTGAATAAGTAATTACTGACTATAGGAGAAATAAAAAATCAGTGCTATTCAAAATCTAACTTACCCATCCACTAGACCTTGCTGAATAATCAATCGCTGAGCTTCCTCTCTAGAAATTTTGTGGTGAAACCATGGTTGGGACCGGTGGATAGCTGAAGAAATAAAGTGGGGTAATACAAGATTTGTTTGAAATGATCATAGTCTAATGACATGGACTTTGGCCCTGGCCCCTCAGCGACTGCACCTAAATGCAACCTTCCCGCCCAGCTGGCCACGGCGACTGCGCGGACATACCCATGCTTGCGGCAGAGCTCTGTGAGGACGCAGTGGGGCTGCCATGACTGGCCAGGCGCAAACATCCTTTTTTCTGCATAAGGAAGTGGGGAACAAATTTCAACTTTTGGGGTGAAACAAATTCAAATCATAAAATTTTGAAGAACATGAAGCTAATCTGTACCCTCCAAGCTAGTCCTTCTTCAACTGCAACGGAAAGGGCTTCA
Organism: Raphicerus campestris; assembly: GCA_006410735.1. Lineage (NCBI taxonomy): Eukaryota > Metazoa > Chordata > Mammalia > Artiodactyla > Bovidae > Raphicerus > Raphicerus campestris. The sequence goes on from SJYW01027101.1 coordinate 406,377, forward strand.
GTGGGATTTTCTATAACTCTGGTTTTCTGGCCTGAGAAGTCCATTGCTACCAGGGAATTCTCTGATATACTTCTCTGGAAAAAAGCACATTTTTTTTTACCTTGAAAATACCTTTGAAGTTACCTTTCAGTTCTTTGCTGGCAATACATTTCCATTTTAGGATATGGTTCCAAAGGTAACTAGCAGGAAATTAAAAAGTTAACAATACATATTGAATAGGAAATGATGCTATAAAATAATTTAAGTAAGTTACACAGTTATTTGTTAATGTCACTGAATTAAGAGAGATTAATAGCTTTCAAGGTAAGTATGTCTTTCTCCTAAAGTAACCCTGTATCTTTGTATTCATTTAAGCAGAAAAAAACCAACTTACAAAAACAATAACCCTTCATATGGCTAAAAATATCCATCGCTTCCAAATTCATCTCTCTATTATGCTTTGAAATTCATCAATGATTATTTAAATGTTAAATCTATCTACTTATAAAACAGCTTTTATTAAGATTCAAGATACACTAAAGCTATAACAGATTGACTTACAGTACTTCTTTAGAAAGAAACAGTACTCATATTTTATAATAAACCAACATGTATTTTAAAAGTTTATCACATCAAATTTCCTCTAACTTAGAAAATGAAATTTAATGAAATAATTCAGATAACTCCATAATATTAAAATTTCTATGATTTAGTATGTGAATGTTTTTTCATCTTATGGGCATAAACATGGCAAAATGAGTTGCAAAACTTAGTCTGAATGATGAAAGAACCAATAGAAAAGGAAGACATCGTTAAACATAATTTTAAACAAGTAAGAAAGTCATCTTTGCCAATTATTTTTTTATTCATAGTCTCTGTGAAAATAAAACTCCCAAAACATGGACCTTATTTTATTTTTTCTTCATTTAGGTCTCTAATTCACAACCACCTTTCTTAAAAATGTGTCATCTTAAATAATGTATCCTAAAAAAAAAATTTGTCAAATTCTCTGATTACAAGTGACACTTGGTTTATAGGAATTAAACCTCTCCAAAAGACAAAATAGCCAAAACCAGCATGTGCATGCATGCTAAGTCACTTCAGTTGTGTCCAACTCTTTGTGACCCNAATATACCAAAAAATATATCTCCATAGTTAAAATGACTCACTTTAACCACCATTTCAAGGAATCTGAGGGAAAGAAGAAAGAGAGGCAAAGAACGGCTTTTGAAAATGTTTTCTTTATCTGGGTTTCAAATAATGGTAGTTCCTCAAAGGGAAGAAGGGTGGTTTAAGCTTCTGCAGCAGTAAAAGGAAAAAGAAACAGATGATGATCCCTGCTTCACTGAGAAATGATCACTCCTCCTGTTTCTGTACTGCCTCACACACCATAGCAAGCAAGGAAAGAGGCAGCACGATCACCTTCTTTTACAAAAGCAAAGGAACCTGTACAGATAAATGCAGGGAAATTACCTGGCAATGGAATGTGTATGATTTTCAAGGCAAAATAGAATCATGAAGGGCTATTTTTCCTCTGGGAAAGCCATGAGATTTAGAGTTGGTCATGAGAAATCTGGGTCATACTCTTCTGTGAGAGGTTAATAACTTGGAGAAATGCTTAATTCTGGGGTTGAATGTATAATCAAAACTGAGCAAAATGCATTTGTTCTTTAAAATCTTGCTACTAGCAGTCTCAGACCAGCAGTATCAGCAGCACCTGGGAATTTATTAAAAATGGAAAATCTCAGGGCCCACCCCAGATCTGCTGATTCAAAACCAAAATCTACAGTTTAACAAGAACCCAAGTGATTATATTCACTGAAATTTGAGAAGCAGTAGTATTCTTAAAACAAAAAGACAAAGCAGAACATTCAGCAATTTGAGCAAACCGTTCAAATCCAAATCCAAAAAAATTCAGTCATTGGACGTAGGCTGGCTATCCCATCAAGAGTTTCTGTTGTATGCAGCTGTTTCTCTGTGTGTCACTGTTCTTTAGGCACTTTAACCCAGTGAATGAATATAGTTCCCAACCCCATGGAAGAATGAAGCAGAAAAGAAAATTGTTAGAGACCCAGTCTAGGGTCCTGGGAGAAGGGAGGAGGCGGATGGAGAAAGATACTGTCACTGGCATGGCCTTTAAAACTTTATTCCTCGATAGAAACTTTGCTCATATAAATGTCTGATTTCTAGGAAGATGCAATAAAACCATTCCTGCCCACTGATACTGTAGAAGTCAGTGTAGCTGAGTCCTTTGGATGTGAGAAAAAGGCAACTCAAGAAATACTGGAAGGCCGTAACAGGCATGATCAGCTTCTTCTCTTGAGTTTTGTTCCACTGGTTTCGATGGCATCACCAACTCACTGGACATGAGTATGAGTAAACTCTGGGAGTTGGTGATGGATAGGGAGGCCTGGCATACTGCAGTCCATGGGGTCGCAAAGAGTTGGACATGACTGAGCGACTGAACTGAAGTGCAGACATATCAAGGCTTACAACACTATAAGACTGCAGGCTGAGCTGGCATGGTTAGCAAAGCTATGCATGTACACGTGTACATAAGGGGGGAGGTGGACAGCAGGGTACTTAGATATTTCTCTGTAAATGTAAGTCACAGTTATACCTCCAAGGCTTGCAAAAGCGTTTATCCAACTCCCGTGCAGGCTACATCTTCACAAAGTAAAATAAATAAGACCCTTCTCATAGGAAAAGGGAAAGAAATGGTCACTTTGCCAGGCAGGTATGCCATATTAGACTTCAGACAACCTACATGATTTGTATCAAGGTCATAATCCTTGGGGTTATCTAATATATGGAATTCCTTTTTTGAGGGAGAAGGTAAAATCATTTTCATGTATAAACTACAGAACACATGCTCATTAAGCACAGGCTAGAGAGGAGACTGGGCTTCCCTGGTGGTCCAGAGGTGAAGAATCTGCTGCAGTGCAGGAGATGCAGGTTCAGTCCTTGGGTCGGGAAGATCCCCTGGAGGAGGAAATGGCAACCCACTCCAGTATTCTTGCCTGGGAAATCCCATAGACAGAGGAGCCTGGTGGGCTACAGTTCATGGGTAGCCCAAAGAGTTGGGCTCAAAGAGTTGGACGTGCGTGCTGTGTGCTAAGTTACTTCAGTTGTGTCCAACTCTTTGCGACCTCATGGACCACAGCACCCACCCCCCCAGCCCTCAGGCTCCTCTGTTCATTCTCCAGGCAAGAATATTGGAGTGGGTTGCCATTTCCTTCTTCAAGAGTTGGACACGACTTAGCTAACAAACAACAGAAAGAAGGCTGTTATATATGATGCCCAGCAAAGTCAGACACCATGCTGAGGAGAGCTAAAGTATGAGCTGAGAATAGAGGTTTGATACTTGAAATGCCACTCAGCCAAGGGGGAACCATGGCAAGGATAAGAGCATGGCTCCAGCAGGTAGAATAAGAGCTGTCTTATTATGTAATAGGTAGGAAAAGAAAGGAGCCAGGTGAAAGAAAAAGATAATGGGCAGTGGATCTTCATGAGAAACAAAGTAAAGAATTCAGGAACTGAGGAGATACTATATCTTCCAGTGAAGAATCACTGGAAAGACAGTGAAAGAAAGAAACATCTAGATTCTGGATTTAGAATCTACTTTCCTCCCATGTTAAAAGTAAAAAGATGGTCCAATACACATTTGTTTAAAACTAACTTCATATATTATTTCAGACATTAGGAACACTGGAAAAAGAGAAAGCTCATTACAAAGGTTAAGGAAAAATCTAAAATCTTAATTACAAAAATGGGTAATTATTCATCCTAACATTATCTACAATATAAAAATTTGAGAACTAGGTTTAAATCCTCAAGAAAAGTTAAATGCATCTATAAGATAGAATGGGGCTTCCCTGGTGGCTTAGAATACTAGTAGTCAAACTATATATACTTATAAATAAACATAAAAGATTTCTGTGAAGGAATAGGCTACTAAGTAGAGCTCTAGTCCATGAAATATTCTACCACTTAAACCTTAAAGAAACACACATACACACACAAACACCTGAAAGTCTTTGTGCACAAGCGTGTGAACAGCAACAAAGGAAGACTGTGTATCAGGGAAGCCAGGAAGTCATCCAAGAAAAGTTGGGGAAAATATGGTATCATTACTTCTTTGCAATTCTGCAACTCTGTTAGGACCACTGCTCAAATATCTAGTCTCCATCATTAGTTGTGTTCTGGGCATTTCCATTTGATGCTTCATCATCAATGCAATATATCTTGAACTAAGATCATTATCTTTCTTCTAAGATGGTGACCTTGAAACAAATCTCCTATTCCTGTTTATTTCATCATTTTCTATTTATTTTCCTTTCATGTCCTTCTCTAAGAACATTAAGTGCTTCCTCTTCTTTCATATCAACTGTCAACAAAGCCTGGCCATTTGCCATTTAATCTTACATCCACCCCTTTCTTCTCTCTCCACTGCTCATCCTAGGTTAGATCCTTGATTAATGAAATGATCATCTGATTAGCACTAATCAGCATCTGTGCCTCAACTCAATCATTCTTTCTCCCTTCCCCGCTCACTGTTCCCCTATCTCCCCTGCTCACTAGACCCCCATCTCCCCTGCTCCCTTCCCCTCTTCATTTTTCTGTCTCTGGTTGACTTTTTAAGCTTCCTATGGCCATACTTATCTTCTTACAACCTGATCATTTCACTCTCCACCCAAAATTAAAAGATCTGTCCATGTCCTAAGCTGAAAAAACTGCGAATGTGACCTTCTTTTTTTTTGCAAAGGGGTCTTTGCAGATGTAATTAAGTTAAGGATCTAAAGATGAGATCTTCCTAGATTATCTGGGTGGGCTCTAAATCCATGGCAAGCATCCTTATCAGAGACACACAGACAGGTGAAGACTGTGAAGAGAGAGGCAGAGCCTGGAGGCAGCCACAAACAAAGGGGCACCCAGAGCCACGACTCGCCAAGACAGAAAACAGTGCTACAAGGTAAAGGATCAAATACTGAAAATGACAAATAAATAATGAACACCTTCAGCATAGAAGAAAAACAAGAATCTGCAGACTGCATGTGTATGTTGAGAAGCAAGCCAGGTTTAGCAGAATATATTTGAACATACCAAGAAATATGCCAGGAGTGACTAAATACCCAAGATGATAATAAAATTTGAATAAGAGCCAGAGAAAGATGACAGATTACTCATAAAAAAGCAACAATGTTGTCAGTGACAAAACAGATGCATGAACATAGAGTTAAACTCTCATGAAAACTCTCAAAAGTAGTTTTACTTACAAGGAATCTATGCATTGCATAAAATATCAAGACACAGAATGCAGGCATATGGCATAGTCGGCAACAACTAGACTACATAGAAACAGACTAGCTAGTGCTAGCACTAAGGGGATTATATGCATATGTGATTCTGTGCATGTGTAGGAACATCAGCACAGCTATGTCTATGTAACTGTATACAGAGATAGGTATACATACACAAACACACAAACACATACATCCACCTGATCATAAGACGGTAACTTCCTCTAGGAATTTGCAGTCTATGTGAGGAGGCAAAACGGACACACACAAAGGAATTAATAGGCAGTTACAGACTCAGCTCAGTGTTATTAACTGCTCAACATCAACAGGTCAGTAATATGAACCTGGGTAAAAAGAAAAGATGTGAACTCTGATGGGCTTCAAAACCCCAGCCTTGATAAGAAAACTGGGGGTAGATTCACAGTTGGGGGGAAAATGGGCAAGGAATGTGATACTGAAACAAGAGCATCCAAATTCCATCAAAGGATGTATACTGAAGCTAGTGGAAAATAAAGCTGAATAATTAGTTTTTAAACAGGTTATGGCAAATGTTTGGAATCTTAAAAAAAAAAAAACCATACCATGTAATAAAATAATAAACAAAGTAAAGTCCATTTTAACTTACAACTTCCATATAATTTATAATATATCATTGATATTACAACTTACCTTTGATGTCCCTTTAGTAGAAAAATATAAACCGGATCTTCTTAAAAGGAAATAAATCTTTTTCCAGGACTTCTTTCCCTGTTCTTTTGCATGTAAGAAGCCATGGATTTCAGGATATGTGCTTGAACTTAGAAACATCTGGAAGAAAAATTAGACACTCTCATACAGTTTCTGAATCAATGATACTGTAGCTTGATACTTCAAATAGAAATGTGTACCTTCAAACAGCACAGATACCACTTATACACCACTATGGACATCAGGATATATATACCCAGAAAATAAATCAGTCTTCTGAAACCCTGAGGCAAGTTCCAAATGGAAATATGCTCACAAAATATATATTCTAAGTGATCAGTACTTAGTCAAACACCAAAATTATAAGCTATTTCAACGTCCATTTGAAAAGTTCAACTTCATCTTGATACTTTTCATGTCTTTCTTTAATAAAAGGTGAAAGATTTATAAGATCTGGAGAGAAACCAGAGTATCTTTTCATCCCTTTCGGTGATTTCCCTTGTGATTATAGATCGACCTATCAACTTCAACTTCATTACAGTCTAAGTAAGACCATGATCCAGACCTCCATTATTCAGTGAATAAGAAATTGAGCCAAATTCATCTCCTCGATGAAGGTAAAGCAAATAATCTCTTCTTCGTTCTCTATGGTTCTCAGTTGTGGGCGGGTATGGCAGGCTGTGTTCTCCAAAGGGAACTGCAACAGTAGCTCTTCTGAGAATGTTACCCTGCCACTGAACCAAGAAACGAATTTCTCCACCCCCTTGAATGTGGGCAAGACTTGTGGCTGCTCTGACCAAAAGGATGTGGTGGGAGGGGCACACCGCTGATTCTAACCCTTTGTCCCTTAACTAGCCTGATAGCTTTCACTCATTGACTCTTGGAAGCTAGCTGTCATGTAAGAAACTGGACTACCCTGAGATGGCTGTATAGTGAGAAGCACGATGCAACTGGAAAAGCCCAAGAGGATGAGACACCATGTAGGGTGGGGGAGAGGTGAGGGAGAGAGGGGGAGAGGTGCCAAGCAACACCAGGCACATACAGTGAAAAGCCATTTTAGAAGAAGTGGATCCATAACCCCTTTGGGAGTCAGTCTGCCTCAGAAAACCATCCAGCTAAGCCCTTTCCAAATCCTGACCTACCAAACTGTTGACAAAATGTGAGCAGGTACTTAAGCCATTAAGGTTTGGACTAGTTTACTACCCAGTGAAAAGTAACTGAGACAGACGGCATGTGTCAGTGAGGAAATGGAGAACGAAAAGGACTAGCTCTAAGTAGCTGTGCTCAGCATCCTTAGTTAAGACAGTGGAAATGCATTAGTGTCTCATTAAAAGGAGAAAATAGAAACCTCTATGAATAAACTAATGCAAAATAGAAAAACTGAAACGAAGAGAAAGCATTATCTAAAACAACGTGACATATTTTTAAAAGGCTATTCAGGGAAATACCGAGAGTAGATAATGTTTTTTAAGTAAATTAAAAAAACTTTTAATTTAATGAGCCACAGATATTAATTAATTGACATGCAAAACAGGGAAGTAGGTTTCTTAGTTTGAGTGCTTTCCAAGTTATTAAACCAAACCAATTAAATTTTAAAAAGGGAGTCACAGAGGTCACACTAGAAAAAGAAGGAACGTTTTAAAAAATGGAAACATTGCCTCAGTGGAGAGAAGAGGTCAGGGGCACATAACAGGACTATCTGATTCCAAAGTTATGATTTTTCTTGTTTTTATAATCTAACATTAAAGCAGTATAGCTAAATTATAGGAGAATTTGGGAAAGGAGGCAGAAGAACTCCAATCCACCACTCTCTCAAATCCAAATGCAAAGTATTAAGAGGCATGAGAGTGGGGGTCCTGGGGTACAACCTCCACTGTAATTCACCCTAACATTTCATGGGGTGTCTGTGAAAACCCACTAGCATATAAGTAGCTTTTGCAGAAATCTCAAGACTAATCATATCTCTAAAATATTTTGAAGCAAAAAATGAAATACAACCTATTAAAAATAAAAAAAGCCCACAGAAAAGAAATCTGTGATCCTCAGTGTATTTACCAATATATTCAAATATCAATATATACAAAGTAATAGCTATGCTGGAACTATTAAAAGTTTTCTTCATTAAAGATGAGAGAATATTGAGTGGATTCGAGGATGCCTGCTGTTTAGATCAAACAGCAACCACTATAAAGACACTGGTTACCGTCAACCTGTTAACAAGTACAGTATCAAACATAAAATACCTGAAACCTTTTATTGTAATGCAAATGTCTTGGGAAAATGGTCACCTAAAGCCATAGCCAGTTGGGAAGAAATGCCCAACAGATGCAAAACTAAGGAAATGTTAAATACTTAGTATTCTTAACTCAGCTATTTCATATTTCATTCAGGTATTTCCATCATAGATAGTATTTCATTGAATTGCTAANCATCCAAGAAAAGTTGGGGAAAATATGGTATCATTACTTCTTTGCAATTCTGCAACTCTGTTAGGACCACTGCTCAAATATCTAGTCTCCATCATTAGTTGTGTTCTGGGCATTTCCATTTGATGCTTCATCATCAATGTAATATATCTTGAACTAAGATCATTATCTTTCTTCTAAGATGGTGACCTTGAAACAAATCTCCTATTCCTGTTTATTTCATCATTTTCTATTTATTTTCCTTTCATGTCCTTCTCTAAGAACATTAAGTGCTTCCTCTTCTTTCATATCAACTGTCAACAAAGCCTGGCCATTTGCCATTTAATCTTACATCCACCCCTTTCTTCTCTCTCCACTGCTCATCCTAGGTTAGATCCTTGATTAATGAAATGATCATCTGATTAGCACTAATCAGCATCTGTGCCTCAACTCAATCATTCTTTCTCCCTTCCCCGCTCACTGTTCCCCTATCTCCCCTGCTCACTAGACCCCCATCTCCCCTGCTCCCTTCCCCTCTTCATTTTTCTGTCTCTGGTTGACTTTTTAAGCTTCCTATGGCCATACTTATCTTCTTACAACCTGATCATTTCACTCTCCACCCAAAATTAAAAGATCTGTCCATGTCCTAAGCTGAAGAAACTGCGAATGTGACCTTCTTTTTTTTTGCAAAGGGGTCTTTGCAGATGTAATTAAGTTAAGGATCTAAAGATGAGATCTTCCTAGATTATCTGGGTGGGCTCTAAATCCATGGCAAGCATCCTTATCAGAGACACACAGACAGGTGAAGACTGTGAAGAGAGAGGCAGAGCCTGGAGGCAGCCACAAACAAAGGCGCACCCAGAGCCACGACTCGCCAAGACAGAAAACAGTGCTACAAGGTAAAGGATCAAATACTGAAAATGAGAAATAAATAATGAACACCTCCAGCATAGAAGAAAAACAAGAATCTGCAGACTGCATGTGTATGTTGAGAAGCAAGCCAGGTTTAGCAGAATATATTTGAACATACCAAGAAATATGCCAGGAGTGACTAAATACCCAAGATGATAATAAAATTTGAATAAGAGCCAGAGAAAGATGACAGATTACCCATAAAAAAGCAACAATGTTGTCAGTGACAAAACAGATGCATGAACACAGAGTTAAACTCTCATGAAAACTCTCAAAAGTAGTTTTACTTACAAGGAATCTATGCATTGCATAAAATATCAAGACACAGAATGCAGGCATATGGCGTAGTCGGCAACAACTAGACTACATAGAAACAGACTAGCTAGTGCTAGCACTAAGGGGCTTATATGCATATGTGATTCTGTGCATGTGTAGGAACATCAGCACAGCTATGTCTATGTAACTGTATACAGAGATAGGTATACATACACAAACACACAAACACATACATCCACCTGATCATAAGACGGTAACTTCCTCTAGGAATTTGCAGTCTATGTGAGGAGGCAAAACGGACACACACAAAGGAATTAATAGGCAGTTACAGACTCAGCTCAGTGTTATTAACTGCTCAACATCAACAGGTCAGTAATATGAACCTGGGTAAAAAGAAAAGATGTGAACTCTGATGGGCTTCAAAACCCCAGCCTTGATAAGAAAACTGGGGGTAGATTCACAGTTGGGGGGAAAATGGGCAAGGAATGTGATACTGAAACAAGAGCATCCAAATTCCATCAAAGGATGTATACTGAAGCTAGTGGAAAATAAAGCTGAATAATTAGTTTTTAAACAGGTTATGGCAAATGTTTGGAATCTTAAAAAAAAAAAAACCATACCATGTAATAAAATAATAAACAAAGTAAAGTCCATTTTAACTTACAACTTCCATATAATTTATAATATATCATTGATATTACAACTTACCTTTGATGTCCCTTTAGTAGAAAAATATAAACCGGATCTTCTTAAAAGGAAATAAATCTTTTTCCAGGACTTCTTTCCCTGTTCTTTTGCATGTAAGAAGCCATGGATTTCAGGATATGTGCTTGAACTTAGAAACATCTGGAAGAAAAATTAGACACTCTCATACAGTTTCTGAATCAATGATACTGTAGCTTGATACTTCAAATAGAAATGTGTACCTTCAAACAGCACAGATACCACTTATACACCACTATGGACATCAGGATATATATACCCAGAAAATAAATCAGTCTTCTGAAACCCTGAGGCAAGTTCCAAATGGAAATATGCTCACAAAATATATATTCTAAGTGATCAGTACTTAGTCAAACACCAAAATTATAAGCTATTTCAACGTCCATTTGAAAAGTTCAACTTCATCTTGATACTTTTCATGTCTTTCTTTAATAAAAGGTGAAAGATTTATAAGATCTGGAGAGAAACCAGAGTATCTTTTCATCCCTTTCGGTGATTTCCCTTGTGATTATAGATCGACCTATCAACTTCAACTTCATTACAGTCTAAGTAAGACCATGATCCAGACCTCCATTATTCAGTGAATAAGAAATTGAGCCAAATTCATCTCCTCGATGAAGGTAAAGCAAATAATCTCTTCTTCGTTCTCTATGGTTCTCAGTTGTGGGCGGGTATGGCAGGCTGTGTTCTCCAAAGGGAACTGCAACAGTAGCTCTTCTGAGAATGTTACCCTGCCACTGAANCAGCATAGAAGAAAAACAAGAATCTGCAGACTGCATGTGTATGTTGAGAAGCAAGCCAGGTTTAGCAGAATATATTTGAACATACCAAGAAATATGCCAGGAGTGACTAAATACCCAAGATGATAATAAAATTTGAATAAGAGCCAGAGAAAGATGACAGATTACTCATAAAAAAGCAACAATGTTGTCAGTGACAAAACAGATGCATGAACATAGAGTTAAACTCTCATGAAAACTCTCAAAAGTAGTTTTACTTACAAGGAATCTATGCATTGCATAAAATATCAAGACACAGAATGCAGGCATATGGCGTAGTCGGCAACAACTAGACTACATAGAAACAGACTAGCTAGTGCTAGCACTAAGGGGCTTATATGCATATGTGATTCTGTGCATGTGTAGGAACATCAGCACAGCTATGTCTATGTAACTGTATACAGAGATAGGTATACATACACAAACACACAAACACATACATCCACCTGATCATAAGACGGTAACTTCCTCTAGGAATTTGCAGTCTATGTGAGGAGGCAAAACGGACACACACAAAGGAATTAATAGGCAGTTACAGACTCAGCTCAGTGTTATTAACTGCTCAACATCAACAGGTCAGTAATATGAACCTGGGTAAAAAGAAAAGATGTGAACTCTGATGAGCTTCAAAACCCCAGCCTTGATAAGAAAACTGGGGGTAGATTCACAGTTGGGGGGAAAATGGGCAAGGAATGTGATACTGAAACAAGAGCATCCAAATTCCATCAAAGGATGTATACTGAAGCTAGTGGAAAATAAAGCTGAATAATTAGTTTTTAAACAGGTTATGGCAAATGTTTGGAATCTTAAAAAAAAAAAAACCATACCATGTAATAAAATAATAAATAAAACAAAGTAAAGTCCATTTTAACTTACAACTTCCATATAATTCATAATATATCATTGATATTACAACTTACCTTTGATGTCCCTTTAGTAGAAAAATATAAACCGGATCTTCTTAAAAGGAAATAAATCTTTTTCCAGGACTTCTTTCCCTGTTCTTTTGCATGTAAGAAGCCATGGATTTCAGGATATGTGCTTGAACTTAGAAACATCTGGAAGAAAAATTAGACACTCTCATACAGTTTCTGAATCAATGATACTGTAGCTTGATACTTCAAATAGAAATGTGTACCTTCAAACAGCACAGATACCACTTATACACCACTATGGACATCAGGATATATATACCCAGAAAATAAATCAGTCTTCTGAAACCCTGAGGCAAGTTCCAAATGGAAATATGCTCACAAAATATATATTCTAAGTGATCAGTACTTAGTCAAACACCAAAATTATAAGCTATTTCAACGTCCATTTGAAAAGTTCAACTTCATCTTGATACTTTTCATGTCTTTCTTTAATAAAAGGTGAAAGATTTATAAGATCTGGAGAGAAACCAGAGTATCTTTTCATCCCTTTCGGTGATTTCCCTTGTGATTATAGATCGACCTATCAACTTCAACTTCATTACAGTCTAAGTAAGACCACGATCCAGACCTCCATTATTCAGTGAATAAGAAATTGAGCCAAATTCATCTCCTCGATGAAGGTAAAGCAAATAATCTCTTCTTCGTTCTCTATGGTTCTCAGTTGTGGGCGGGTATGGCAGGCTGTGTTCTCCAAAGGGAACTGCAACAGTAGCTCTTCTGAGAATGTTACCCTGCCACTGAACCAAGAAACGAATTTCTCCACCCCCTTGAATCTGGGCAAGACTTGTGGCTGCTCTGACCAAAAGGATGTGGTGGGAGGGGCACACCACTGATTCTAACCCTCTGTCCCTTAACTAGCCTGATAGCTTTCACTCATTGACTCTTGGAAGCTAGCTGTCATGTAAGAAACTGGACTACCCTGAGATGGCTGTATAGTGAGAAGCACGATGCAACTGGAAAAGCCCAAGAGGATGAGACACCATGTAGGGTGGGGGAGAGGTGAGGGAGAGAGGGGGAGAGGTGCCAAGCAACACCAGGCACATACAGTGAAAAGCCATTTTAGAAGAAGTGGATCCATAACCCCTTTGGGAGTCAGTCTGCCTCAGAAAACCATCCAGCTAAGCCCTTTCCAAATCCTGACCTACCAAACTGTTGACAAAATGTGAGCAGGTACTTAAGCCATTAAGGTTTGGACTAGTTTACTACCCAGTGAAAAGTAACTGAGACAGACGGCATGTGTCAGTGAGGAAATGGAGAACGAAAAGGACTAGCTCTAAGTAGCTGTGCTCAGCATCCTTAGTTAAGACAGTGGAAATGCATTAGTGTCTCATTAAAAGGAGAAAATAGAAACCTCTATGAATAAACTAATGCAAAATAGAAAAACTGAAACGAAGAGAAAGCATTATCTAAAACAACGTGACATATTTTTAAAAGGCTATTCAGGGAAATACCGAGAGTAGATAATGTTTTTTAAGTAAATTAAAAAAACTTTTAATTTAATGAGCCACAGATATTAATTAATTGACATGCAAAACAGGGAAGTAGGTTTCTTAGTTTGAGTGCTTTCCAAGTTATTAAACCAAACCAATTAAATTTTAAAAAGGGAGTCACAGAGGTCACACTAGAAAAAGAAGGAACGTTTTAAAAAATGGAAACATTGCCTCAGTGGAGAGAAGAGGTCAGGGGCACATAACAGGACTATCTGATTCCAAAGTTATGATTTTTCTTGTTTTTATAATCTAACATTAAAGCAGTATAGCTAAATTATAGGAGAATTTGGGAAAGGAGGCAGAAGAACTCCAATCCACCACTCTCTCAAATCCAAATGCAAAGTATTAAGAGGCATGAGAGCGGGGGTCCTGGGGTACTACCTCCACTGTAATTCACCCTAACATTTCATGGGGTGTCTGTGAAAACCCACTAGCATATAAGTAGCTTTTGCAGAAATCTCAAGACTAATCATATCTCTAAAATATTTTGAAGCAAAAAATGAAATACAACCTATTAAAAATAAAAAAAGCCCACAGAAAAGAAATCTGTGATCCTCAGTGTATTTACCAATATATTCAAATATCAATATATACAAAGTAATAGCTATGCTGGAACTATTAAAAGTTTTCTTCATTAAAGATGAGAGAATATTGAGTGGATTCGAGGATGCCTGCTGTTTAGATCAAACAGCAACCACTATAAAGACACTGGTTACCGTCAACCTGTTAACAAGTACAGTATCAAACATAAAATACCTGAAACCTTTTATTGTAATGCAAATGTCTTGGGAAAATGGTCACCTAAAGCCATAGCCAGTTGGGAAGAAATGCCCAACAGATGCAAAACTAAGGAAATGTTAAATACTTAGTATTCTTAACTCAGCTATTTCATATTTCATTCAGGTATTTCCATCATAGATAGTATTTCATTGAATTGCTAAATATTTTATCACAACAGGATTAAGGGCATTTATTATAAAAGTTAATAATAAATATCTGTTTGTAAAGGGTCTACAATTTACTGGAAATTTTGACTTTTTCAAACATTAACATATTCTTTAAATATGTCACAGAGCAAAACTCTGCAAATTTCCTTTTGTGATACACTTAAAATCCTTTGACAACTGTCTAAAACTGGAAAGAATAATATAGTGATTGGGGTCTTTATTGACTTAGGGAACTCTTTATCTAGATTTTGTTTTTTCCTATTCTTTTCCAACTTTATCTCCATCAAAAATTAGTAATTTAAGACATAACATCCAAAATCTGGACATGTATAAATATGGATCTGACTAAATAGTCATTTCTCCAAAGAAGACATACAGATGGCACATGAAAAGGTACTCAGCATCGCTTATTATCAGAGAAATGTAAATCAAATCTACAATGAGGTATCACCTCACACTGGTCAGAATGGCCATCATTAAAAAGTATACAAATAATAAATGCTGGAGAGTGTGTGGAGAAAAGGGGACCCTCCTACACTGTTGGTAGGAATGCAAATTGGTACAGCCATTATGGAGAACAGTATGAAGATTCCTTTAAAAACTAAAAACAGATCTAAAAATAGAACTAAAAATATGATCTTGTAAGCCCATTCTTAGGCATATATCCAGAGAAAACCGTAACTGGAAAAGATACATGCCTCCCAATGTTCATGGATGCACGATTTACAGTAGCCAAGACATGGAAGCAACCTAAATGTCCATTGACAGATGAATGAATAAAGATGTGACATATTTACATAATGGAATATGGACTATTACTCAGCCATAAAAAAGAATGAAATAATGCCATTTTAAGCAACATGAATGGACCTAGAGATTTTCATACTAAAAAGTGAAGTATGCCAGACAGAGAAAGATGAATAACATAATATTGCTTATATGTCTAATCCTAAAAAAGAAATACTATAATATGAACTTATGTACAAAACAGAAACAGATCCACAGACATAGAAAACAAACTTATGGTTACCAAAGGGGAAAGCAGAGGATAAATTAAGAGTTTGGAAATAACATATACATACTACTATATATAAAATAGGTAACTAATTAAGACCTATAAGGACCTATACTCAATATTTTGTAATAGCCTATAAAGAAATATTTAAAAATAGATATATATGTATGTATAACTGAATCACTTTGCTATACACCTGAAACTAACAGAACACTGTAAATCAATTATACTTCAATAAAAACAGAAAATTTTTAGCCTCATAAAGTAAAAAAAAGGGGGGGGCACTGAAATGCAAGATGAGTATATCTACTTATAAAATTAAATAAATAAATAAATATGGACCTTACAGTTTCCTTTTATTATTTAGTACTTACATATTTTATTGAAAATATATTTTACCTGCAAAATCTGTGTGGGGGATATTTCACCATTGGTTTCAGTTGCAAAAGACACCATATGCTCTGGAAAAAAATACTAACGAAAAGATACATGTTACATTCTCCCAAAAGCCATGCCAGAAAAGACGGAACTATGACCAACAGAGTAATCTAAAGCAAAAGCTCTTAAATCAATGTTTTGAAAATTCACCCAAAGCGCTTTTTAAAATGCCAGTCCCTGACTCTAACCAATACACAGGTACCTTAATGAGAAGGTAGGAGCACAGCCCAAACATTAGGCAGACACCGACACTCGAAGACCCATGTACCTCCAGTTGCAAAACACTGCCCTCGCTGCTCGTGTGTGAGCTCCCCTGCCTTGTCCCAGAGTCCTGCAGCCACTCTAGCAGGTACTGAAGGACTATTTCATAAACTCAAGGCTCACAGAACTAATCTACCCAAGGTCACAGCCACAGTATGAAGCAGCCAGGACTTGACTAGAGGGTCAGTTTGCTAAAAGGATAGTTTTTTTCTACCTACTGTTTTCCCAAACCTATTTAATCATAAAATTCACCCAGAAAGGCTGTTTAAAATAGGAATTCCCAGGCCTTAATCCTGGAGTGTCTGATTCAGTAGGTCAGGGCAGATCTGGATCCTGTATGTTTAATAAGCACTACCCCCTCCCCCAGGAAACTTTTATGATCAGGCAAGCTTGGAAAATTACATGCCACTATACTTCCTCCAGGACAGGGTTTTTGAACAGTAGCTCTATTAACATTGTCTAATAACACTGTGCTGGGGGGACTGTTCTGTACATTGCAATATGCTTAGAGCATCCCTGGCTTTCACCACTAGCAGCCCCGCTTCTCCTCAGTATGACAACCAAAAAGGTCTTCAGACACTATTATCAATCACTCTCAGTTGAGAACCACTACTCTAAGTCTTCAAAACGAATCTATAGCCATGTTTAAATTTTAAAAAAAATAGATAAACCAAAAATGAGCACTAAATCATATGTTTTTAATGATGACTTTTAAATTTCTTGCTTTTAATAAAGATTCACAAGAAAACAGTTTCCTTTTAAATTCTATTTAATTTTTATTGGGACTCTAATTTTATTCATCAAAGATCATCCATTATGTTTCTATTAATAGGTTGAAATAAAGAGAATGTAAGAGGCCTTTCTGGGTTTGAAAATATTCTATTATGTTGTGTATCATATATTTTTCATTAAGTACATCATTTCAATCCAATTATCCAAAACTTAGTGTAAAAATATGCTACAGCTGCAAAGACAAAAACAATTTAAAATAATGAGCCCAGAGGCTATTCTGACTTCCCTAGATCACTAGTCTTCATTAGTATGTGACATACATTTATTTTCTTTTAAAAAGAACTATAATGAAAGTAGTATTTACTAGATAATGGACTGGTATTTATCTTATTTCTTAGCTCAGTAATTATTGCACTGAAAACAAAATAATTTGGAACAGCAAGATGCTTGTCAATCTAAACTTCTGGTTAAGTTTCAACACTCCCAACAAACATCAATCTGTTTTTCCTTTAGAATTTATCTTAATATCCTAAGTTCTGCAAAAAGACTTAAACCATAGTATCTTGGAACCCGCTTGGGAGATATCTAATAATTCATTCCCCAAATCAAATGTGGTTTTATTTTTCTTAAAAGGCAAGAAAAAAAAAGCACCAGTTCCCCAAAACTACGTCTATGAACTTCGGTGAGCATGTCGACTGTAAGTTTAAAGAGCTAGAATTCTTACCTACAATTTACCAAGTACAGAATTGTACTTTATCTATAGTGTACTTTTTCCTCACATAAAATAAAATTTAACTAAACTCATTTATTTTCCATAACTATTAATTGGGATTTCACTTACCATTGGGTTTTTAAAGAATTCATATTTGGCATAATTTTTTCTAAAGTATAGCTTATTTTCTTCTTCCATTCCCCAGTTAGATAGCACTTCAATCACCAGCTCGTGGTCTTCTATTGTTCTTTCTGTAAAGAATGTTCCAGTGAGCATGTCAACAGATAGATGGATGGATGGATGAATAGACAGAAATATGGACAAGTAGGTAAACAAATATATATATGGACATATATATCCATACAAATATATAAAATATATTATGTATGTATCTTTATTAAACATAGCCAATTTAAACTCAATTCTGAAATAGCCAGAATCATAAAATTTTCATCAATTTTGAATTTGCAATGTTGATTTTACACCAAAGCAGTTTGTAACCCAAAGAGAAAAATGACATAAAATATCACAATGCACTTTTCACTAATTCTCAATCTCCTTTTACTGCTATGTAAATTATAAGACTGTAATAAGCCTGCATTAAGAATATGAGAGCTATTATTTTTCTCTAACTCATCATGGTGCCAAAAATTAAAATATTTGCCTCAAGGCTGAACGATTCATCCCATTAAGAGATGAAAAATTTTGACAGGTTCAGCATGCATTTAAGAATCATAATCTGGATAGCTGAGAAAATTAAAATAAATGCTTTAAAAAAGAAACTTTTAATGCAAGGACATACACTTTTTAAGAAACTTAATTTTTTGTGGTACTTTTTATTTTCAAAACTAATGTTCAGGCAGTTTGTATTAACAAAGAAGATAATCAGGCAGGGTGGGAAGGCACTTAGGAGGAAAGGAACTTAAATGAAAAAAGCAATGGCATCTTTAAAGAGGTGAACATAACATGCAAAATTTCTGTTTTAAAAAGAAACTGTGATGTTCACAGTGGTACTAGTCATAATAGCCCCAAACTGGAAGCTATCTAAATGCCTATCAATGTGAGAATGAATAAGTAAATTGTGTAAAGGACACAGTGAATATACATTACACAACACACAGTTGCATGGATGAATTCCACAAACATAACAGTAAGTGAAAGAAGTCAGATACAAAGAGTAATATTCTACTTTTATAAGTTCAACACAAATACAATAGATCTACGGTGTTAGAAATCAAGGTGATGGGTACCGTGGGTGAGTGTGCAGGGGTGTGAGGGAACCACTAGGTGAAGGAGATATTCTGTTTCTTAATCCGGGTGTTAGATACTCAGGTATATATAACACAACATCTGAGAATCCATCAAGTTGTCTACATTTGTTCTCTTCTGGTAAGGTATGTCACACTTCAACAAAAGGGTAAAGAAAAGTGACTGTGAAATTATTAATGCAAGATGGAGAAGAGTCAAATAAGAAACACAGAAATCCTTGGTTTCTTTTAGGCGCTTCATGGACCTTTTTGAAAAGAATCTCTCGGAAATTCAACACTCAGTAATAATCTATGACCTACAACACCCAAACCCTTAAAGGTAATGTCATACTTAAACAGAAGCTTATGCATCTGAAAGGAAGTTCTTGCAAGAGCACTCAGTGAATACGGATGAGCTGGAGCTAAGTGTGTATCAGTACTCTGGGTTCTGTTCCTAACTTCAATCGTTCTTCTTCTGTCTCACTGGCTAGCTCTGGTAGCTCCTACTCTCCTAAGATGAAGTCCTCAGCTCAGACTCTTTTCTTTCCCTTCTCTCAACTAATTCACTCTCCCTCGTCTTCAACTATTAAGTCTGTCTGCCAAGTTCCTGGAATTGAAATCTCCAGCTGCAGTTACTTTCACTGGCACTTCAACCCTAACTGTAGACTTTCCACCACTTCAAACATAGTCTGTCTAAAACCAAAGTTCCGAAGGGTGCGTCCTCAAAATATTACACAATTCCAGCAATTCCACTTCTGAGTGCATGACCAAAGGAAGTGGAAATAAGGACGGACACTGGTACTTGTACATCAGTGTTCATTGTGACATCATTCACAGTAGCCAGAAAGTAAAAACACCCACACGCCCATCAACAAACGAAGGGGATAAACAAAGTGTAGCAAAGACATACAGTGGAATATTTAGCCTTAAAAAGAATGAAACCCCTACAACATGGATGAACCTTTTTTTTTTCATTTAAATTTTATTTTATTCATTCATTTAATATATATTTTGAGCACTAAAAAAATGCAAGGTAATGTTTTAAACATAGAAGCATAAAGGTAGACAACAAAGAGTCCTTACCAGGAAGGAAATTGTAAGGAGACTGGACATTGTAAAAATTAATCAACAGAAATCTCAATTCAAATAGAATGAAGAAACCAGAAGGGGGAGCACTCCTGAGCTCACAAAGGGAACAAAAAAGACTGCCTGGCAAGAGCTCAGCCACTGAAAGACTGCAGATCTCAGCCAATGAGAAACCACTGCACTTAGAACTTTGTTTTCTGTTTGTTTTTTAAATTTAAATTTATTTATTTTAATTGGAGGCTAATCACTTTACAATATTGTATTGGTTTTGCCATACATCTTATGGGAAGACAAAAATGTTCTAGAGATGGACAGGGATGATGACTGCACAACAATATAAACATATATAGATCCAGTGAACAGTAAAATGGATAAAACAATAAATTTTATGTTACACCTGTTTTCACAAAAGTTGCTGAAAAAATTTAAAAACTAAAAGTATCTTCCTTTTTCTCTCTCAAAGTGCTTTTTCTTAAATTCTGCTAGGTCTCTTACAACTCCATGTCCTCTCCAATATCTTCCACCACTGTTACCCCAGACATTAGACTATTCCTCTGATTTTCTCACACAGCCAACAACTCCTCACCCCCATTATTACTATTCCAATTTAGACCTTAACCTTTTCCTAACTAATCTCCAAACCGTTGTTTTCTCATTCTTCCAATACAACCTGGACCTTTCTATCATAGGAAACCTCATAATACATTTGCATCAACGTGACCACTGCTGAAAAACTCATCTACTTCCTACTTGTTATGAGATAAAACCATATAATCTGGAAGTTTTCGCTTGTTCATTCATCTATCCATTCAACAAATATTTATTGAAGGCCTACCATGTGTCAGACATTCATCCTGGAGCTTGGAATTTTGTAGTCAACAAGACAGTAAGTAAGAAATCATTGCCTTAGGGGGTTCCTATTCTAATGTGAAGACATGAAAAAAAAATCTAATGTAAATCTTAAATGGTGGCAATAAACACTATAGAGAAAAAATGGATTGGGGAAGAGGGAGAGAGGAGGGAACAGGGGAAGAAATTCATTTTCTAAAGCTTGTCAAGGGACTTCCCTGGTGGTACAGTGGTTAAGAATCCACCTGCCAGTGCAGTGCACATGGGTTTGATTCCTGATCCAGCACTATTCCACATGCCACTGAGCAACTAAGCCAGTACACCTCAACTACTGAGCCTATGTGCCTAGAGCCCTGCTTCTCAACAAGAAAAGCCACTGCGATGAGAAACCTGTGCCCTGCAACTAGCGAGTAGCCTCCACTCACTGCAATTAGAGAAAGTCCACAGAGCAACAAANAAGGGAACAAGAAAGACTGCCTGGCAAGAGCTCAGCCACTGAAAGACTGCAGATCTCAGCCAATGAGAAACCACTGCACTTAGAACTTTGTTTTCTGTTTGTTTTTTAAATTTAAATTTATTTATTTTAATTGGAGGCTAATCACTTTACAATATTGTATTGGTTTTGCCATACATCTTATGGGAAGACAAAAATGTTCTAGAGATGGACAGGGATGATGACTGCACAACAATATAAACATATATAGATCCAGTGAACAGTAAAATGGATAAAACAATAAATTTTATGTTACACCTGTTTTCACAAAAGTTGCTGAAAAAATTTAAAAACTAAAAGTATCTTCCTTTTTCTCTCTCAAAGTGCTTTTTCTTAAATTCTGCTAGGTCTCTTACAACTCCATGTCCTCTCCAATATCTTCCACCACTGTTACCCCAGACATTAGACTATTCCTCCGAGCTTCTAACACAGCCAACAACTCCTCACCCTCATTATTACTATTCCAATTTAGACCTTAGCCTTTTCCTAACTAATCTCCAAACCGTTGTTTTCTCACTCTTCCAATACAACCTGGACCTTTCTATCATAGGAAACCTCATAATACATTTGCATCAATGTGACCACTGCTGAAAAACTCATCTACTTCCTACTTGTTATGAGATAAAACCATATAATCTGGAAGTTTTTGCTTGNTGATTTTCTCACACAGCCAACAACTCCTCACCCCCATTATTACTATTCCAATTTAGACCTTAACCTTTTCCTAACTAATCTCCAAACCGTTGTTTTCTCATTCTTCCAATACAACCTGGACCTTTCTATCATAGGAAACCTCATAATACATTTGCATCAACGTGACCACTGCTGAAAAACTCATCTACTTCCTACTTGTTATGAGATAAAACCATATAATCTGGAAGTTTTCGCTTGTTCATTCATCTATCCATTCAACAAATATTTATTGAAGGCCTACCATGTGTCAGACATTCATCCTGGAGCTTGGAATTTTGTAGTCAACAAGACAGTAAGTAAGAAATCATTGCCTTAGGGGGTTCCTATTCTAATGTGAAGACATGAAAAAAAAATCTAATGTAAATCTTAAATGGTGGCAATAAACACTATAGAGAAAAAATGGATTGGGGAAGAGGGAGAGAGGAGGGAACAGGGGAAGAAATTCATTTTCTAAAGCTTGTCAAGGGACTTCCCTGGTGGTACAGTGGTTAAGAATCCACCTGCCAGTGCAGTGCACATGGGTTTGATTCCTGATCCAGCACGATTCCACATGCCACTGAGCAACTAAGCCAGTACACCTCAACTACTGAGCCTATGTGCCTAGAGCCCTGCTTCTCAACAAGAAAAGCCACTGCGATGAGAAACCTGTGCCCTGCAACTAGCGAGTAGCCTCCACTCACTGCAATTAGAGAAAGTCCACAGAGCAACAAAGACCCAGCACAGCCAAAAATAAATAACTAAAAAAAAACTTCTAATAATAAAGATTACCAAGGAAGGCCTTGTTGAAAAGGTAATGTTTAAACAAAAATCCAAAGGAAAAAGAAGGCATGAGCCAAGCAGCTATTGAAAGGAAGAACTAGAAGAGACCCCTTGAGGCAAAAACCAAGGCTGGCATGTTTGAAGTAGGGCAAGGAGGCTAAGGTAGCTAAAGCTGAGTGAGCAAAGGGGAGGGGAGCACCAGGAAGAGAGGCCAGGGAAGCAAAGGTGACGAGCTGGGGCAACTGGATAAAGCCATGCAGGTCAGAATAAGGATCTGGCTTTTCCTGAGTTAGATGAGAAGTCATTTTGAACAGGAATACTACAAGCTGACCCCTGTTTTCACCGGATGACACTAGATGCTGAATGGAGAACTGATTTCACAAGGCTTAAGGGTAGAAGCAGGAAGCCCATCTAGTAGAATACTGCAATTAACAAGGCGAGAGATGACATGCTGGATGAGAGCGGCAGCAGTAAGAAGACATGTAAGAAGCAAGCAGGATCTGGATGTGTTCTGAAGGCAGAGACAATGGGATCTGCCAACAAATTGGATGTGGAGTGAAAGAGAGGGGGCAGTTAAGGAAGACACCAAGATTCTTCGCTTAAGCATTTAGAAGGACTGCCTTCATTGAAGAGCTAGGAAGACTGTAAGAGAAGCAGTTTGAGGGGAGATCCAGCAGTCACTCAGATATCAAGTAAGAAGTTGCACCTCTACTAATCTTTATTAGCCTTACTTGTGTCTACTTCTCACACAACCCCAACTGATATTTTCAATCTTATGAAGCACAGGTTCACATTATTAAACATACTATGTGCTAAGCGCTGTATCTGTATTCACTGCAACTACAGTAGGAGAAAATTGCAAGGTATTAAGCAAGAGGTGTGCCTATTTGTCTTATCAACCTGTGTTTAATTGTACTTATCACCTATCACTCCCATTAAGAAAACAGCATATGATCTGCCCTGAAGATAAGCTATGCAGAGAGGAAAAATGACAAAGATGCACATTCTTTACTTTTGACCTTCAAATTAGACTTCATTGTGAAAGATTTTTCACAAATATGAACACTGGGAGAATAATGGGCTTCCTTGATAGCTCAGTTGGTTAAGAATCCACCTGCAATGTAGGAGACCCCAGTTTGACTCCTGGGTCAGGAAGATCCCCTGGAGAAGGGATAGGCTACCCACTTCAGTATTCTGAGGCTTTCCTTAGAGTTCAGCTGGTAAAGAATCTGCCCACAATGTGGGAGACCTGGGTTCAATCCCTGGGTTGGGAAGATCCCC
Organism: Raphicerus campestris; assembly: GCA_006410735.1. Lineage (NCBI taxonomy): Eukaryota > Metazoa > Chordata > Mammalia > Artiodactyla > Bovidae > Raphicerus > Raphicerus campestris. The sequence continues at coordinate 430,376 of SJYW01027101.1, forward strand.
TGAAGAAGGGAAAGGCTACCCATTCCAGTATTCTGGCCTGGAGAATTCCGTGGACTGTATAATCCATGGGGTCACAAAGAGTTGGACCTGACTGAGCAACTTTCATTTTCACTTTCAGGGAGAATAATGGCCACCCGATCCTCCACTGCCCCATGCAGGGATGCCCCCTCTGTCATCTGGGAAATTATCTTGGATTAAGGGGTTAGTGGAGGAAAGGGTAGAGTGGAGACTGAGAGGGAGATGGAGAGTAAGTGGATGGCTTAGGTCCCAGTGACCCCATACTCTGCCCTTCCTAGAACTAGGACCCTTTCATGGTGAGGAGTGGATAGTGATAAAACCCCATGTAAGTTTACTGGTGGTGTGTGGTTCAAACTAGAGAGAGCCTCGGGAGACTTAGAGCCTCAAGTAGAAGTCCTGCATCTAATATGGCAGGAAAGCAATTAGCTAAGTGTAACCTTGAGGAAGATGAGTCCATAAGATTCAAGAATGAGAAAAGAACACTGCAGAATCAAGTCCCCCAAAAGGAGTGGGAAAGGGCTAAGAGAAAACCATGAACTTAGTGGGCTTTATGGTACAGGCAATAAGCTTGAGAGTAACAAGAGTTTCTAGACCATAAACAGAAAAGTTGCATACAGTTAGACAAATACCCTTCCTGGGACTTAAATGCCCCACCAGAGTATTTGAAGAGTGAAAGTAGGTCTTTCAACTAAGAGGATCTTAAACCTGTATTAACTTATGTATATAACCTGAACTGATTATATACCACAAAAAGACTAAGAATAATCCATAAAGCAAACCAATAACAAAAGATTAAACTGTCATTAAGAGGTCATCCAGTCCCATCACTTCATGGGAAATAGATGGGGAAACAGTAGAAACAGTGTCAGACTTTATTTTGGGAGGCTCCAAAATCACTGCAGATGGTGACTGCAGCCATGAAATTAAAAGACGCTTACTCTTTGGAAGGAAAGTTATGACGAACCTAGATAGCATAATCAAAAGCAGAGACATTACTTTGCTGACTAAGGTCCGTCTAGTCAAGGCTATGGATTTCCCTGTGGTCATGTATGGATGTGAGAGTTAGACTGTGAATAAGGCTGAGCGCCGAAGAATTGATGCTTTTGAACTGTGGTGTTGGAGAAGACTCTTGAGAGTCCCTTGGACTGCAAGGAGATCCAACCAGTCCATTCTGAAGGAGATCAGCCCTGGGATTTCTTTGGAGGGAATGATGCTAAAGCTGAAACTCCAGTACTTTGGCCACCTCATGGGAAGAGTTGACTCATTGGAAAAGACTCTGATGCTGG
>SJYW01027101.1:453238-482758 GCA_006410735.1 Raphicerus campestris
AAAAAAAAAAAAAAAAGTGGAGTAGCTTCAAAGCAGGCTGTTGAGAAGAGTCCGTTCCCCACCACTGTATACTGCTTCAGTCTTAGACTGCGTGGGCAGAGCTGCGCACATGAAAGTGGTTTCATTAGAAGTCTCCAGTCATTCATTCTGCTTATTAAAGCCACTCTACAGTGATATTCAGAATAGAAATCTCAGCTTTCCCCAGCAATGCCTCTAAAATACAATTAACGCCACTTCCCGAGGAGTCTACAGCTATGCGCTTGAGGTACTATGTTAATTGCTGCTGCTTCATACCAGGAATCAAAATGGGAACAAAGCAAACATGGACCCTGTTAAGTTCCAGAAGACTTAAAACTGAAGTTTCTTTTCCCCCCACCCTCCTCTTACACAATGATTCTAAAAGCAGGGGACTCCATCTGGGGAACTGCAGTGACATCCAGTGGCTGTGAAGTAAAACACACCAGTTATAAAACGGTTTGTTTTATAATTAGAGAAGGGAGAATATCTGTTGATTTACTGATATTTGAAATCCAGCGTCAATAAAGCTGTGTGTACATCTAGAAACTCATAATAACACAACCCCAAATCAGGCAAATCAGGGATCTGTAACAAAAGCAGGATGTTGGGCTGTCCTCCATGATTTACTCTGCCTGGGAAAATTCTCGGCAGTATATATTAGTAGTTATGGACAGAGGTAATGAAATAATGATACTGCAGTCAAAGCTCCAAATGTCATATCACCATTCAAGATGTGTATAAATTCAAGAACAAGTCATTTCCAAAACGATCCCCTTGCTCAGCCAAAATAAGTAACTGGCTCTGCAATAAAGTGGACCAGGCTGGATCAGTTAGATTCCAGTAATTTCAGTACTACCTGGCTGAACGGTTATATGAAAATGTTCCTGAGGTTTCAAAATTTCAATCTGTATTTATAGCATGTATGAGAGACAGAGATGGAGAGTGAGAGAGACAAACCAACTACAGATTCCCCCCAAAATTTGCCTGATCTAACGGGGTGAAGAAAAAACAAACTTGATTCCATGGAAAACATGTACGCTTAAGAATCTGACAGGTATATAGATTTGTGCAAGGTTTAAACTCTGGGTCAGGTATTTTATCACCGATTCTTTGTACTCTTATATGTAAAGTGGAAATGAAATTAATGTACCTTGCAGGGTTGCTGTGAAGCTAAATACTGAGTGTCTATCAAGATGAAAGTGAAGCCTCTAAGTAGGGGCCCTGCACACACAAGATGCACATTGATAGTAGCTATCACACATATACATTCATATTAAAATAAGAAGTTTTCTTTGCCACACCAGCCATCACTCTGAAAATAGACTTTGGATTCAATACATGCATGCGTGGTCAGTCGCTTCAGTCATCTCCAGCTTTTTGTGATCCTCTGGACTGTTGCCTGCTAGGCTCCTCTGTCCATAGGATTTCCCAGGCAAGAATACCGAAGTAGGTTGCCATGCCCTCCCCAGGGGGATCTTCCCAACCCAAGGACTGAACCCATATCTCCTGTATCTCCAGCGTTGCAGGTAGATTATTTACTGCTGAGCCACCAGGAAAGTCCTTTGGATTCGATAACCCTACCATATTTTTAATGTCACATGCTCCTCCTCCTGACCTCAGTAATCTGCGGTGTGCTTAAATGGATCAGAAACAACAATAGTAGCACATCTATTAACAACATAGCATGTCTCTGAAACTTTCCTAGCTTATCTGGGACATTAAAGTCAACTGGAGTGCAGAAAACTCCCAGCTGTCATGATCTCATAAGTCAAAATGTTCTTGCCTACAAGGTTTCAGGATCTCACAAACACTAAGCCTCATATGTGTGCAGACCATGACGTGAAAGTGACATGCATCACTAGCAGAAATGAGAGATGGGCAAGGACCAAGCCAGGAAACCATAGATAATTTGATGTAAACACAAAATGAATTTGCTTAGCCTCCAAATGGTTAAAACTTGCATTTGGGTCTTCTCAGTAGTAGACTTTAAGTCAGATCCTACCACTTTCTGACGCAAAAACCTCCAGTTACTTTTTGCCTTACTCACTGTAAAAGTTCAGTCCCCTCCATGGCCTGAGGGCCCCATAGAAGCTCCATGTAGGCCCTTTCCACTACCTTTCTGACTCCCTAAGTGCCCACCTCTCGGATGCTTCCTGAACACAAGCAGGTTGCCAAGTGCAGGCCTTCCTCCTTTATGTTCCCTTCTTCCTTAACAATCTTCTTCCATTTAAGTGAAAGAGCTGCCCCTATCTGCTTCAGTCTCCACCCAAACATCACACTGTCAGGGACACCTTCCCTGATTTCCCTGCCAGCCCTAGACTCCCTAGCCCATTCTCTGCCATTTTGCCCCCCAGTGCTAATCATTACCTAAGAGATTACACATTTTAATCACGTGTCTCTTGTCTTTCTCTTCCCATCAGAATGCAAGTTCATCAGGGCATTGCTTTTTGTCTATTGTGTTCCTACTGTACCCCCAGGATCCATATACAAAACAGGCTTGTGCAAAACAGTCAATCAACATTTGTTAAGCTATTGGAAGAAAGCAATCAGGAAAGGCAGAGGGGTCAGAGGGAGTTCCTAGTTTTTGTGGAATCTGCAAAGTGAAAAAAAAACTGGAAATACTCAGGATTTTTTTTTTTAATGTACACATACATATAGAAAGGTAGTTTACACAAGTGAACACACAGGCGAGAGATAATGTCAAAATAGAGAAACTAAAGAAACATTTCAGTGTTGTTAAATTGTGTATAGCATTGTTTACTTCTTGACATCTTTATTTCTAAGCTATTGGCAGTGAGCCTAATTATTTTTGTACTAAAAATATTTTTAAAAAATAACAGACTATCCCTTCACCTTTAGAATTCTATGCATTGAAAACCCAGTATTTCTATCAGAGGTCAACAATGTCCCCTGAACAACATGCAGAGCTCACTAGTCGGTCACCAAAGTTTCGGCAAATGGTTTGTCCTTTGGTTCTTTAAGTCAACAGGACGTAAAGATTTACAGTTCAATATATGAGTGCCTCACTCTATTGACAAAGGACACTGTCATCTGCACAGCATATTTAAGGGGAAAACACTTCATCCTACTTGTTTTCATTTTAACATGCAAATAGCAAAAATGTTGCTTAATACCACTCTTAGGCTGAAAAGATATTGCAAGAGTATTTACAAGCTGCTGCTGCTGCTAAGTCACTTCAGTCGTGTCCAACTCTGTGTGACCCCATGGACGGCAGCCCACCAGGCTCCCCCATCCTTGGGATTCTCTAGGCAAGAACACTGGAGTGGGTTGCCATTTCCTTCTCCAATGCAGGAAAGTGAAAAGGGAAAGTGAAGTCACTCAGTCGTGTCTGACTCTTAGTGACCCCATGGAATGCAGCCTACCAGGCTCCTCTGTCAATGGGATTTTCCAGGCAAGAGTACTGGAGTGGGGTGCCATTGCCTTCTCCGATTTATAAGCTACGTACTCACAAATACAATTCAAAAACACACTGGTTTTACTCTTCATGCTGAGAAAGACCACAGCACCATAAAAGTTGTTTTTGTCACACTGTTAGATAAAGAAGTGGAAGAAATAAACAGGAAAAAACTGTTCCTCAGGAGTTTATTTGGATAGTCATTAACTATTATCATCTAACATCTCAGTGTATCCTTACAGAAATAAAGCAGTAGATTTTTTTTAAAAAAGGAAGGGAAGGTGGTAAATCTAATACACATTAGTAATTCAATAGCATTAATGTCTGCAATTTTTCTACTGTATAAAGAATTATCTCAGTAAAAGCAAAGAGAAAAAAAAAAGAACACAATAAAGCTTTGGAACTCAATTTCTTTCTCATAAGCTTCGGCCTAATGCTTGGTTAATGAAACCATGAAACAATATTCTCACATCTTTGATTTTATTTCAGCAGTTTCCAGAAAATACAGTAATGGAGAAATATATTTCTATTCAGTGCCTAAAAGTTTAAATTTAGTATGTAGCTCAAATTAATTCTCAATGTTCCATTTTAAGCTTCTACATTAAAAGACTTGCACAAATCTTTTTATTCCTCATATAACCTGCAGTGGTCTCCATGAACACTCACTGCTGCTTGATTTACAGAGTAGATTTTATTACTGAACGTCAAGCTCTTTGTTAGGGATAAATCATAGTGACTATAACTGCAAAAGATGTTTAATGATTTTTAAAGTCTCTCAAAGAGAAAAAGTTAAGAGTATAAAATACTTTTATTAGATATTATGTTAATTAAGAGCTACATTGCTAAAAGCCAGCCATAAGTAAACAAAATAGTTTGGAATTATGGCATGTGCCTTTTGAGAGTTACCAACCATTCTAAGAGGTTAATGATCATAAATAGAAGTTAAATTAGTTACAAATGGCAAGTAAGAAAATATACATTGGGTTTTTTCTGNCATAAGTAAACAAAATAGTTTGGAATTATGGCATGTGCCTTTTGAGAGTTACCAACCATTCTAAGAGGTTAATGATCATAAATAGAAGTTAAATTAGTTACAAATGGCAAGTAAGAAAATATACATTGGGTTTTTTCTGGCCTATGAAGGTGAGACAGCAAGTCACACGGACCAGTGGAGCATACCTGCAAGATTCGAGTTTTCCTGGCAGGTATAGGCTCAGTTGTGGAGATCAGCTGACATGTTATGGCCCATTAACTCTCAAACAGAGGGTGGGAGGGNTCTCCCACATTGCAGCCGGATTCTTTACCAGCTGAGCTATCAGGGAAGCCCATGCAGTGGCCCAAATCCTCAACTTTCTATATAAAGTAAAAAAAAAAGGGGGGGGGGGGGGTAAAAAGAAGTCACATCAATCGATCCATGAGATCATTTGCAATTATATATTAGCAAGAAGAAATCCTCCTGGAACCCTGAAGAAGAACAGGAACTGTCTTTGTCTCATCAATGAACAGACGCTTGATTAGCAAGAAGACAAGCATTGATAAGATCTGTCTATAACATCTTGCCAAGATGAACAGAGACAGCTCCGGAGGACAGCCAACAATGTATACACAGGCTGTGTTGAGGAAGCCCTCAAGTGTCACTGTAATCCTGAAAGAGCAGCCTTGGCCTTTAAGTGGTTTACAGTTTAAACTGCTCTGGGAGCATGTGGCATCCAGCAATGAAAATGTAATATAAAGACCCAGTAGCCCCTGCAAGAAGACATGCTGTCATGTGGATGGAGCAGATCTCTGTTTTGGCTGACATCCTTATCAAGGCAGTTTATATACTTTACACCCCAACTCCCCTAGACTGGCCCTTCATTAAAAAAAAAATAGTGGAGGCAAGAGATTAAAAAATTAACACAACTCATTTTGACAGCAACAGACACAACAATGTTCAAATATACAAAGACAGCAAGAAATGGTTAACTTCAGAAAAGAAATCAATCTGAAAGCCTGGGGACTAAAAGATGAGCAACTTAAAACATAAGACAAAGCCTATTGCCAAAAAGTAAAGACTGAAGTTGAAAGTCAGTTGGATATATATTGCTTTGCCCTCAAAGCATACACAGTAGTCATCTGTTATTTTCCCCGGAAATTCTGATTCTTAGAGCAGATTATGTGGGAAGCCTCAGGAAAGCCCTGGGCAGAGGCTAAGCAGTCAGTCTTTCTCCTCCTTCCTGAAGACTCAAGAAAGTGATGGCTAGTTCCTTTCTAAACTGGATTCATCCTTGTCATCTGGTCATTTGGCAATACCACAGAGCAAAAAGAAGCACTGGACCCATTGGTAAGTAACTAGCTACTTGATAACCTTCTTCCATTTATTGCTTTTTTTTCTTCAGAGAAAAGAGGAAAAGGTGATAATCATTCAGCAGGTAAAAAACAAGCACAGACNACCACAGAGCAAAAAGGAGCACTGGACCCATTGGTAAGTAACTAGCTACTTGATAACCTTCTTCCATTTATTGCTTTTTTTTCTTCAGAGAAAAGAGGAAAAGGTGATAATCATTCAGCAGGTAAAAAACAAGCACAGACTAAGCATAACTACATGAGCAAAGAATCTACAGGATAAAGCAAGAAACCTTTTTAAAAAATAAAAGAAGAAAGAATGAGCAAAAGAGAAGGAAAAAGACCCCTGGTTATGGCCATTTTCTGTGTCAAAGTTTCTATTTTGGGAAAAAATTAAATTTGATTTTTAGATTAAGTACCCTTAAATTGGGGAAGGAAATGGCAACCCACTCCAGTACTCTTGCCTGGAAAATCCCATGGACAGAGGATCATGGTGGGCTACAGTCCGTGGGGTCAACAGAAAATAAGGACCAAGGCAAAGTCCATAGAAATTTGATTTCAACTAGGTCCAAAAGTAAAGCTTATTTCTACTGCTCTTTAAAATTTTATCATCCAAGTAAAGCCAGATTATAAAGATATCTTTTAATGCTTCAGATATTTTTCTTCATTATTTTTAACAGATAGGCAATGTACCTAAAACAGTGAAATATTTTTATATAGAGGTCAGAGTAGCCCTGGATTTTTACATTCTTCTAAATAAAGAACGCAACGTCCTAAGATAAGAACAGACAGATATTTTTAATTAAGCAACTCAACGTGTTCCCTTGAAGGAAATGGCAAATAATATATTCATTCTTGCTTTTTCCAAACCTCTAGCAAAACGTTATATTTAAAAACAAAGACTGTTCAAAAGATCCTAACGGTTTCAAGAAAAGCTGTTGCTTCCTTATTGCTACCCTTCATATTTTGCTAGCATTTATTAAGAACAAAACAGTACATAGTTTGGAGAAATCAGATAGTAGGGACTTAAATTCTTGTCATTAGATGAGACATTCAACAAAATATTCAACAAAATATGAGCTCATGCTCATATTTTATTTGAGCATGAGCATTACGTGTTCAATTAGCTATCACATATTAACTCAAAACAGATACTATCACCAATATCAGAATTACAAGAAGTGACTGACATAAACAGGTCCATTTTATACTCCAGTGGCCCCTTTCCATTTTATTCCCTATGATCCTTCCCTTATTCTCTAACTCTGATCACATTTTTCTCAGTTTCTTTAAGCAGCCATGCCCCTTCCTGACATGGGGTCTATGCCCCTTCCTGACATGGAGTCTTTGCACCTTTGACTACTACTGCCTAAAACACTGTCCCTCCACCTTCTGCTTCTCCTCTCTCCGATAAACCATCCATTCTGTGGGGAAGGATTCAGTGCTCCTCCCAGCCCTTTGTTTCATGTATGCATACGTGCAACTATGTGATTACTATCCATCAGCTTCCACTACTCAGCAGGCTGCAGGGCACCAGGGATGACGTCAATATGTGATTCCCACAATGTTCCTCCTGCAGTCAGCACAGCGCCTAGCACACGGTAAACACTCCTTTAGCAATGACTGATACCATCATGAACGGTTCTGTAGGAGACAATACTAGGGATTCCAAAACAGTAGCTTGGAAATCTCACAGGGTTTAAAAATTTCTAGGGAAGGTAGGGCCCACATGAAATCAAAGAGAAAACACAGGCCAAGTTTTCAAGAAATCGGCAAACTCAACAAAGGGGGATGAGATGACACCTCTAGAACTTTGTGAGAATTTGAAAAAAATAAAGACCGTATGGGTGGAACAAATATCATGAGCAAAGATACTTGGACTGCAGAGGCAAAAACTATGCATGAAACAGGAGACGGAAGACTCAGGTGAGGCGAGAGAGACCGAGTTCCCAGGCCTATGGAAGAAGTATCTTGGCCCAGCACTGCTGGACACTGGTTTCCATCACTGCAAACTAGCGAGGAGGGCACCCCAAGAGTGGATCCTTTTTAATATACACAGATGACAAACTACCTTTTTTTCAATGGCTGGAAATAGATAATTAAGTTTTAAAAAGACAGTTTTACCAGAATAAGATTATCAAGTGGTAAGAGAATGATAAATAACCACATGGCAATCTAATCATTTGGGAACAAGTTCAGTTACAAGTAACAGAAAAATCTATTTGACAATGGCTTATTAATCAAATTAAAGTTTTTTTTTTTCTTTTTCTCACATTTGAAAACAGCTCAGGGTCTGATGAGGCCATTCCATCAAGTAACTATGGATCCAGGCTCTTTAAATGTCAGCTCACAATCCCTCAAGGTCACAGGGTGGATCATCCCTACACCACCTCTGTAAAAATCCCCAACTTGGTTACATCTGGAGGTTACCACATTTTAGCAGGAACATTAGAGTGTGTGCCAGGATAAAGAGATAAACTAACTCAGAGTCAAAGCATCTGTGTGGCTGGGGATCCATACAGATCTTCTGGGAGTTTTGTATGAATTCAGAAAGCCAGGATGAAGCTTTTTGCTGTATGAATTCATTTCCAGTCTAGCATCAGGGCCTGAGGCCCAGTGTGGCCTCACTACTGGAAATGTCCCAAGCCTGGCATGGCAGGGGATTTAGCACTGCCCCACCTGACAATCTGGATCGGTGACACTGGAGAATCATGCCATGTCTAGGCTTCCAACCAAGAGAAGAAAGCATGTCTGCAGGCAAAGAGGGGCCCAGAAACTCTCCTCCAAGCCCCTTTGCTTGTCTCTGTTCTTGATCCTTTCTGCTCTGCTTCTCAAGCCAAGAGCCAGGCAGATTGCTCATTCCTTGGACTTTCTTTCTCCCTCAAGGATAGCAAAAAAGACCCTACCTCAAGCTTGTGTCCACTTTTATAAAGCAAGATATCAGAAGCCCTTTCAGTGTGCTCTGTTAAGTGGTAGGAAAAAGGGCAAAAGAAACAGCTCCAATTTCATTATAAAAGAAAGTAAACATTAAAATTAAGTCTAAAAATATCCCAAACCGTAGACATACACATATACATATGAATATATTCATGTTATATTAGGACCTAAATCCAACACAAATAATAAAGAGGGTCAAAGCACAAATCCCAATCTAATGTTCCCAGTAACTTCATCAAAGGAGTGTTCTCTGAAGCCTCAGTGTTTTTAAAACTCATGTAATTCCTGTGAAGATGCCAGTGCTGACTAATTCATCTTTGAAGTGAAAAAAAAAAAACCTTCACAAGTGCTAATGCTTATTCATATTTAAAGCAGGAAACCACTGGTCATGCTTATGTTGGACACAATGTTATTCCAGTATCTCATTTCAGGTTTTCAGCAGTCGTTTGTTCCCAGAATAACCATAAGACATGCCTAAGCAAAAAAGTTAATAACTGTTTCTCACAGTGAGGAAGAAGGACAAGTAGGGGAAGGGCAAGGGGAGACGAGTTTAGAAAAGAGGAGAAAACATGAGGAGAGGAAAGAGAATATTTATGAGAGCCCAGGACCCATCAGACTTTTTGCTGTAAATTCTTGAGCCGCCTGGCATCAACCAAAGCACTTTTAGAACCTTCCTGTTTCAGTGATTTTCAAAAGCACATCTTCTCACATTTAACTTCTCTGAACCTTAGGCGTAACTTACCATCAGTGGTTATGGTATAGTTTAATTGGAAGCATATAAGATAATGATACTTTTTGTGATGTAGGGTGCCAGAGAATCAATGAAATATGTGATATTCAGTCTTCTGATACACCTGTGGGTATTATTTCATGAACTTTTAACAGCACACATATCACTTTCTAGACCTAACATTCCCATATTGTTGATAGCACTAGGGAAAACTGATTTATACCCATTTTTTTAAAAATAATTTTACCTTTTTCTCACTTTTCTAAATATTTCTTTTCTACCAGTGCAAAGCATGTGTATCAGTATAAAACATGTATAGTTCCTTAAAATGGAGTAGAAAATGGCAAGCCACTCCAGTCTTCTTGCCTGGAGAATCCCATGGACAGAGGAATCTGGGATGGCTATAGTCCACGTGGCTGCAAAGAGTCGAACACAACTGAGTGACTAAGTACAAGTACATTCCTATAAAAAAAAAATGGCAGCAATACTGTTAGAATTATGAAATACTTAAGGCTGCCAGGACTCTTAGAAACACCCACTGAAATCATCTCATTTTATAAGTGAAGAAGCTGAGACTGAAGAGGGCCTGACTTGCCAGGGGATCCATCTGCTCGCTGGCAGAACCTACCAGGGAACCCATCTCAGGGTTCCTACCTGGCCTTTCCAATCTGCTTACCCAACTTTACGGTGCTGTTTTGACAAGACATGTTGGATAAACACATTAGATAATCGAAAACCCAAATATGCAACCATATGCAAATATGGCTCAAAGCACCCAGCTTTGTGAATGTCAAAAAAGTTATTGTGTTTCACTTTTTTCAGCACAACTTGCCAGGAAAAAAAAAAAAAAAGCATATTCAGAAACAGCCAGCAGAGGGAGTTTTTATTTCTTGGTGCAAATAAAGAAAAGAAGATGCTTTGAAAGTTGTTTTAATTTTGTTAGCCCTTTAATATTTAATATAGCTTTATTATTATTGGGCTTCTCTGGTGCTCAGTTGGTAAAGAATCTGCCTGCAATGTGGGAGATCTGGGTTCAATCTCTGGGTTGGGAAGATCCCCTGGAGAAGGAAAAGGCTACCCATTCCAGTATTATAGTCTGGAGAATTCCATGGACTGTATATAGTCCATGGGATCACAAAAAGCTGACACGACTGAGTAACTTTTACTTTTTTCACTTTTATTATTATTAACCCTACAGAGGTCCTGCTTAAAATAGTTGTAAGCTTCTAACAAACTTAAATCTATTTTTAAACATTTTGAACTATTTGAATTTTTAAGATAAATCATGTATAAATCTTTAATAAGAAGTGTTAGGGATGGGTTGGAGGGTGGTGTGTGTATATATATATATGTCACTTCTGGTAGTATATAATATAAAGTCCCCTTTCCTGGAACTCTGGCTGAAGATCCTCCTTGGCATTTGGAATGATCATGGCAAAATTTTTCTTCAAATCCTGGTAAAACTACCCCAACTAATTTGACTTCTGAAACTATAAAATAAAACTCCTGGTATCTTCACAGACACAACTGAATGTGTATATCCAAATGTGAAGTCCAGTTAGGAAGCTATAAACAACACAGGACAATGCTGTTTTGCCAAAACGGTTTTTTAATCCCTCTTTTGAAACTGTCTTAAGAGCAAGCATTTTTAATATCCTATGGGAGTAGAAAATCTTTATCCTTTCAGAGAGCTTAATAACTGAAATAACCAAAAGTCTTACTTCTTGTTTTCTGCCAAAAAAGAGATTCTTATTTTTCTAGATTTGGCTTAGAGCGCTGAGGCATGGCCAGGAGAGTCAGCCCTAAGACCAGCCCCGAGCAAGAGTCTTAGACTGTTAATCAGCCCAGCTATTTTTAATCTGCTTTCATTGCCAAAAGTGGACCAGACATTGTAGTTTGCAAACTAATATGAGGTATGGCCCTCATTCGTGCAGAGGTTCAGAAGGTGCTTGAGGCCATAGTGGACTCCCAAAATCTGCTCTGTGATCAGATCCTAGACCACTAGCTTATCAACTATGAGTCTTAGATTCCTCATCCTATAAAATGGACAAAGTGACAGCAAACTCATAGCACTCCGTTCATAATAGTGACTACTATTATACATTTTTGAAAGCAAAATAAGTCCCAAGAGATTTCTACCGAGGTCCAGTGAACTCTCTNGCGTGCAGAGGTTCAGAAGGTGCTTGAGGCCATAGTGGACTCCCAAAATCTGCTCTGTGATCAGATCCTAGACCACCAGCTTATCAACTATGAGTCTTAGATTCCTCATCCTATAAAATGGGCAAAGTGACAGCAAATTCATAGCACTCCGTTCATAATAGTGACTACTATTATACATTTTTGAAAGCAAAATAAGTCCCAAGAGATTTCTACTGAGGTCCAGTGAACTCTCTCATCTGGTTTGATCACTATATCTTTAAGGCAAGACTGAGTGCACATCAAGGAAAAAATAACTAAGAGGGCAAAAGACAGAGTGATTAGAGAAAAAAAAAAAGGTGAGATTTGTCCAATGAGTAGACTACAGGTGGGCTTCCCTGGCAGCTCTGCTGGTAAAGAATCCACCTGTGAGGCAGGAGACCCCAGTTCAATTCCTGAGTTGGGAAGATCCTGGGAGAAGGGATAACGTTACCCACTCCAGTATTCCTGGACTTTCTTGGTGGCTCAGATGGCAAATAATCCACCTGTCAGACAGCAAAGAATCTGCTTGCAATGCAGGAGACCTGGGTTCAAGCCCTGGATTGGGAAAATTCTGGGAGGAGGGCATGGCAACCCACTCCAGTATTCTTGCCTGGAGATCCTCATGGACAGAAGAACCTGGCAGGCTACAGTCCATGGGGTTGCAAAGAGCTGGACACGACTGAGCGACTAAGCACAGCACAGCACAGACTACAGGTGAGAGGAAGGGCTTGGCAGCTGCAGGGTGGAGCCTGCTCTGCAGCCTGCAGGTGCCACAGTTCTGACAGGCAGTCCCTGAGCAGGCAGGGCTCACCCGGGCTCAGCGCTGCCTCATCATCATTAGCACTGTGCTCTGGGTCACTTCCCCAAGCCTCACTTTTCTCATCCCAGACTGGGTTTGCCCACCAATCCTTTAGGGTTCTTAAGAGGATTAAAGAGGCCATGTAATTAGTGCTGAACACAGTATAGCTGCTTTTATTTCTTGGTGTATGTGGACGGCAGGGAGTGCTCAAAACTGCCCAGGGCAACAAGCTGGGGGGTGGGGTTGGGGTGAAACAGAGCTCGTGAAAAAGCAGAGTGGACCAGCTAAAACAGGCCCTGAGTGCATGACTTCTCACCACAAGGTATGGAACACAAGGAAAAGGAAAGCCGTGCTACAGAAAGACAAATACAAAGAACGAAATGCCAATAACAGGTCAGTATCAAAAAAGCCCAATTTACTTTTTCTTAAAAATGTGTTTATTCAATGAATAGGAATTATATCTCAGCTTTGTACATTCCCTGTGCTGGGCACTTGATTCTAGTGATGATCCAAACTGACAGAGCCCCTATCAGCATATAGCTCACAGTCCAGTAATGTCCCCTCTGTCTACTGAGACAATGTCTTAACACTAGGTACAACTGTACCTCTTTCAAATATTACATATAAACCAGAAGTCCCTGATGGATAATCCCTAGGAGAGTGAAAGGGGAAGTTATCTAAATACCTATCTTATTATATTTAAAACTATATTCCCAGATTTTTAAAAAAATATTCATCAGCATATAATAGATGGATTAATTTTTAAAATTCAAATTATAGTCTTCATTTCAGAAAGTGAGCAGAGGGAACAAGAATTTTGACAGACATATTGTCTTTTGTTCCCTGGCTGCACTGTATGAAGGACAACTACTTTTTGGATGATTCATTTGTTACAAGAAAATTTTTGGATACCTACTTAACAGGATAGAGCCCCCCCACCACCATTTTTAATAGGCAGATTTTAAACTGTTTATGAAACTAGTAAAGCATGCCAGATGAGGGGGAAAAAAAGAAATTCACATTTGTTGAGCTTCTACTACATGTCAAGTACTTCTAAATATTTATCCTATTTAATCCTCACAACTGCTCTGTGAGGAAGCACCATCATTCCCAAGACCGAGAAACCGACTGTTAGAAAGGTTTAAAAAGAAGACACCTCAAGTCACAACACTGATCAGTGACACAGCTGAGTTCAAACGCAGGGTTTCCTGACTCTAAAATAGAATCTCCACTCTGTCACACTTCCTAAAAGCACACTTTTAGGGAAAAGAAACATTCTGTAAAAACACAAAATCCATTCATCTATGTGGTACCCTTTCTGGGTGAATATGCAACTCTGTTACCCTGTATAAAGATTAAAAAGACAGAAGAAAGATTAAGGTTTAGCAGGAATGAGAACTCCAGGCAAATAAGCAAAAAACAGTACTCACTACCACTTCAAGACCCCCTTTCAAGCAAGACAGCCACCTAAAGTCAAGTTACCATCTGTGATCTCCAGTAGCCTCCCCTTCTCAGCAAATCTGCTCTCCCTACCTACTAGAGTTTTACTGTCTCCAATCAAGCAATAAAACATATTTGTTCAAAAAGCATATCTTATAGCTGGCATGACAATAATCAGAATCTAAGGGCTAAACATTTTCTGCATGCCTTATATGTAGGAGGCACTTGACAGCTAGTTGCCCACAAAGAACCATCCTCTGTAATCTCCTGATTCTGATGAGAAGGGCAGTGTGTGGAGCTCAAGGCCTACCTCGCCAGGNACAACTGCTCTGTGAGGAAGCACCATCATTCCCAAGACCGAGAAACCGACTGTTAGAAAGGTTTAAAAAGAAGACACCTCAAGTCACAACACTGATCAGTGACACAGCTGAGTTCAAACTCAGGGTTTCCTGACTCTAAAATAGAATCTCCACTCTGTCACACTTCCTAAAAGCACACTTTTAGGGAAAAGAAACATTCTGTAAAAACACAAAATCCATTCATCTATGTGGTACCCTTTCTGGGTGAATATGCAACTCTGTTACCCTGTATAAAGATTAAAAAGACAGAAGAAAGATTAAGGTTTAGCAGGAATGAGAACTCCAGGCAAATAAGCAAAAAACAGTACTCACTACCACTTCAAGACCCCCTTTCAAGCAAGACAGCCACCTAAAGTCAAGTTACCATCTGTGATCTCCAGTAGCCTCCCCTTCTCAGCAAATCTGCTCTCCCTACCTACTAGAGTTTTACTGTCTCCAATCAAGCAATAAAACATATTTGTTCAAAAAGCATATCTTATAGCTGGCATGACAATAATCAGAATCTAAGGGCTAAACATTTTCTGCATGCCTTATATGTAGGAGGCACTTGACAGCTAGTTGCCCACAAAGAACCATCCTCTGTAATCTCCTGATTCTGATGAGAAGGGCAGTGTGTGGAGCTCAAGGCCTACCTCGCCAGGCTTCCCTTGGATCCAGACCACATGACACGATCCTGGCCAGTAAGTGGTGAGCAGAAGCTCCTGGTTATTCCCTAGTGGCCCGTTAATAACTGACAGAAGTAGCCTGTATGCCCTTGGTTCCTCCCATTTTGTATGCTAGGAATGTGAGCCGGATGACTAGCGATTTGCAATTGTCTTTCCATAAAAGGAAAAGGCACCCATACTAAGGATGGTACAATAGAAAGCAAGGTGCTTGGTTGCCTGAGGACACTGCAGGAAGGCTAAGGTAGCTTTGGACCAATTCTTCTTGTAAAGAGAAAAAAAATAAATCTCTCCCCTGTTTAATACNCCTGGTAGCCCGTTAATAACTGACAGAAGTAGCCTGTATGCCCTTGGTTCCTCCCATTTTGCATGCTAGGAATGTGAGCCGGATGACTAGCGATTTGCAATTGTCTTTCCATAAAAGGAAAAGGCACCCACACTAAGGATGGTACAATAGAAAGCAAGGTGCTTGGTTGCCTGAGAACACTGCAGGAAGGCTAAGGTAGCTTTGGACCAATTCTTCTTGTAAAGAGAAAAAAAATAAATCTCTCCCCTGTTTAATACACTGTCATTTGAGTTTTCCGGTTACATGAAATTAAATTCAGCCTGCTACTGACAAAGCACTTTCTATAGTCTTTTCCTTAAAAGCGTAAAATCTAGTTATAAAACAAAATACACCAAATTTTGAAAACCAAATAGAGCAAGATATATAAAAGACATATGAGGTCCACAAAGAAAACAAAAGTCAAATATGCAAAGTCAGAAAGTTTAAGATACCTAAGGATGAGATAATAAGACTTAAATATCTTAAAAGGTAGTGATGAAACTGATGTCACTGAGCAGGCATTACTGAATTGAGGAATGAGTAAAAAGGTACCGCCACCGACACCTGAGCCAAGACATCATCAAGACAGATGGGATGAGAATGAGAAGGCTTCAGGATGGGACTACGGCCCGAGATGGGACACAGCCAATAGCCTTTGGGAAAACAAACAGGATCCTGGAGTTGTCTATAGGCCATGGAGCACACGTCAGGGTGCAGAAGCAGAGAGGGACAAACAGCACACCCTGTTTGGGGCACAAGGAGGAAAACCACGCGCAGGAGCGAAAGTTTCATATGAAGCTGGGGAGACGCCTGCGGATCCAGGTCCTGAAACACAGTGAGTGCTACATATGCCTGGACTGACTTCATACACATTTACAAGTTTCTGGGCAAAATAGTGACATGAAGATCTATATTCTTTCATTCTTTAAAAAATTGTTTTTAGAAATTCAGAGCAATAATTCTAATTGTATGAGGAGAGAAATGAACATAACTATTCTCTTGTATAGTCAAGGAACTGGATCATTTAGTAAATGGCTTTGTTCCATATTATAATCATGAATTTTGGATTTTCGAAATGATTTGAATCTTATGAAAAATATATTCTAAAAAGTATCTCTTATTTCTCTGAGATTTTGGAAGACATGTTAGAATTTTGTGTGCCTTTGAAAGTCGCTCATAATTGTAGTATGGATAAAGAATGCAGAAATGCTTGGGAACATAGTTTGCAAAACGATTTTAATCTGATAGAGGTAGAACTCTTTCTACCCACAGAATCAAAATATGGACATCTGGCCTTCTGACCTTGAAGTCTTTCTATAAAAAGAATGTGAATTTTATATTGCACTTAGTGTAAGCCTTATAATGCTTCAGTCTTTTGTTAACTCTCTGGAACCTTAAAATAGTTTATTGATGTAATGAACCCAATTAGAGCACTGGGTACAACTGCCTTTCCATCTCTCTCTATCTCATTCTCTCCATTCTCCTCTCCCCCAATTATTTCTTTCACACACACACACACACACTCATTTTATTGCTCACAATTGCTTTCTGAATAAAATGTTTTCTACACTAGAGCATATGGGAGTTGGTGGAGGTGCAGAGGAAGATGAAAGGATTTGTCTGAGCTAATTTCAGACTAGAAGCTGAATGGCAATTAAACACATCATAAGGCAATTTCATTAACATATTAATTCAGAAGGTAACACATATCTAATAAGAGAAGCACACTGGAAGTCACAAGACCTAGATTCTATTTCTAGCTTTGCCACTGACCTTCTGAGTGACCTTTCCTAATAAGTCACTCAACACCCAAGAGACTCAGTCTTCTCATCTGAACAAAAAAGGCATAACCTAGTAGTGATCTGCGAAAAATGCTATGAGGTAAAGAACTCACTCAGCACACTTGATAAGGATGTGATCATTTCTGAGAGAGATGATGAAACTTTCTTCAATGGAACCCTGATTAACTACTAACTAGAATCAAGGAAATCAGATCTTAATAGAATTAGAGAAAGTAAAATGCCCTTGCCAATTTACTTCATAGAGAGTCCACACAAATACCCTATTCCTCAAAGATCAATATTTGATCTGCTACAAAAAAGACCCATGCCATAAAGCTCAAGTTCTCAATCCATCTCAGGAGATCATATACCCAGTTAAATCATATGCACTCGCTGATAAGAAACTTACTCCTTAGCACTGTTAGGCATTTCCCGAAATGTCCTCAGCCTTTGAAATGATTAGGATTCCAGCTGGCAAATTATTTTGCAAGCACCACTCATTCAGGATGAGCGAATTCTATGCCAAACCTGTAGAAAAAACACCTACGTTCTTTGGAAAAGGAAGAGCTGCCCCCTAAATACTTTGAGAAATGTTTGTATTAATTTATATCATCTTAAATTATGGTGCATATAGAAAATGACAAGTTAATTACAAGTACGGAGTAATTTCCTTTCTTAGGGAAAAAAAGGCATGGTGTGACCAGAACAGATGGATATTTTTTAGTCAGAAAAACACCCAGTTCCTAAAATAAGATTAACACTAAGATTTTCAGAACAATGTTACATACAATGGGTTCTCTGGGGATTAAAATGTTGGGAGAAAGAAATAGTATTACATATTTTCAGCAAATGATGTGCTAAATTATATGAACATCTAATACGTGTACTCACAGGAAAGGAATAACATGGACTTGGGCAAAGGGAATTTTGACTTATGTAATTATTATAATAGAAACCTGACTAGAAGCTTATTATAAAAGACCAAGAGAAATCACAATGATATATCTATTGGCAGCTCAGACTTAATATTAATTATAGTCACAGTAATCTTGTTTTGCTACTTACCAAT
Source organism: Raphicerus campestris (assembly GCA_006410735.1). NCBI lineage: Eukaryota > Metazoa > Chordata > Mammalia > Artiodactyla > Bovidae > Raphicerus > Raphicerus campestris. The sequence continues at coordinate 471,277 of SJYW01027101.1, forward strand.
CAGAGCTGGATGTTATTTACTCACACCAATTTCCCCTAGACTAACTGCTCCAAATACTTGAAGATGACAGCATCTTTTTCTAATATTTTATACACTAAGAAAATAAGAAATGGTTTAAATATTTTATTATAGTTATAAAAATCCAAATACTTGCTTCACAAAATTATAGACACAAATAAGACTGAAGAGAGCACTTAATGAAAATCTCTCAACAATTACATTGTAGGTGAGGAGGTAATGAGGCCGAGTTTAAGTGACTTGCCCAAGGTCATACAGCTAGGAAACGGAGAATCCACGTGGCATGCTTCCCACCACATCAATATGTCATGCAAAAAATACCACATTATGAAAGTTTCTTGGTTAATCCAAACTGAAAATTAACTGGATAAAGAAGAACCCAAACATAAGGACATAGATATGATATATGCTATCATATCTTTTCACATCCACAGTGACTCAGGAAATCTATATAGTCATTATTAATATACTACTAAGTCTAAATCAAAGGTTCCAGCTCAAAGCAAAATATTTTTAATTAAATTTGCTCAAGATGAGAGAAAGACATCAAGAAAGATAAGAACAAATGTTGGCAAAATTATCATACACTATTTCACTGCCAAGTAAAATGTCCCTGGTGAATAAGTAGTCAATTGGATAAGAAAATAAATTAAGAACAATAAAGAGACACTTCTTAAAAAAAAACAAAAACTCTAATTGTGAGATTTGTCATTTTCAAATAAATTAAACCATGACATCTGACTTAATGAAATATACTGATAGTTAACCATTAAAAGTTAGGTATGGAAATAACATTACAGTTTCTAGAGTCACCAAAATCATTCAAAAATTACAGTGCCAAAATGTGTTTTGGTGATTTCTTTTCTTATGTAACAGATTTGATTCTTTAAGGGTTTCAATATATGCTTCTTATTTGGTGCATTTACAAGAGAAGTTTAGCATATTCAGCTTTACTTAAATGCTACATTACATGGTGTGTTTATTACCTTATGAATTACAATGCAGCAAGTGAGACACAGGAATAAACTTTACAAAAAAACTAATAGACAAAATATTTTCACACAAAGGATTGATTGCATTAATAATTAACAGAAAGCCTTTTCACAGGATAATTCAATGGAAAGTTTTTCTTAAGCAAGAAACCAGAAACTCAATAGAAATGGGTAGAAAACTGGAGGCTAATAAACTGGTGCCAAATGTTTAAATAGTAAAACAATTACACAGTCCATTCAACAATGAAGATGGATCTATTATGAATTATAGTGAAACAAAGAAACTGCTCCTTAGTAAACAAATATGAAACATAATAGCTAGCAGATTGCCTATTGAACTAAAAGCAAAGAGGCCTGAAGTTACAGTAGAAGGGGAAAAAAAAGAAAGAAAAAGCTTCAATACAGTCTCTAAATCACAATGCCCTGAAATTGAGCCCAAAGTGCTTTCACATGGAGCTTTTTTACAACAGAGATGTGCTGGCCCCACTTTTTTTTTCCCCCTTAGTCTAATTTCAATAATCTGTCCTTTAATCACCTACAGCCTCAATGAATTCTAGCCCCTCTCAGGATAGGTAAGTGACCAACACACTAATAAACAGAGTTACAGGAAGAAAAAAATGCAAGAAGAAGAAAAGAAAAACGCAGAAGTCACATACCCTTTTCTGGAGAACTATGGGCGTTATTGCAGGCAGAGTGACTCTTCTTGCACTCAAACTCATGCCTGTTCTTCTCAGAGGGATCCCCTCCCGTAGATCATGGACGAAATGAAAGAAATCTTTTATAGTTTCTCCTTGGGAATCCCGGGCTCAGTGCAAAGAAACAACTAGGAAAGTAATAAATGTCACTCTGCTTATGTGATTCCAATCTACCCAAAGCCAATTAAGGATGGCTGTGGGACAGGACAAGGCAGCGACCAATCAAAGCCCAGAAAACTCCGCCTTTGTCCTTGGAAACACATTCTGATACTTTTGTTTATGATATTTAAAGAACCAGATTAACAGCCATCTAGTTCACTTAACTTTTTTTCCAAAACAGTGCAATTCAATGCCATTCTTTGTTGACTAGGCAGTTATGTCTTTACTAAAACATTTCAACATATGGCAGATAAGAAACTGTTTACATTGGTCTATTTAAAGTGTATAAATATGCAGATGCACTAAATTTACTTATGCTACTCATAAAAGGGATAAATGGGTCGATTGAAACATGTTATATGAGGCACACAAAAAAATAATGCTGAACTTAGAGTCGGTCCAAAAGTGTTCATTTACAAGTTATAATAAAAGGATTTTAATATATACTTAGGCATTTCATCTTCTAAGCAGCTAAAATTTTTTGTTATGAACCTTTCAGCTACCCTTGAAGTTACACACTTAAATATTCCTGTTAAATACAACCTTAAGAATCAACCTAAATAATAATGTTAAATATAAATAGGGCATTAAGCTACAACATATGAATTGCAAATGCTAATGTTTTTTAAAAGCACAGATCTGTGTAACTGAGCATATTTCACTTAATTCAAAGCATTTAAACAATAATCATGCTTAAAGCATTCTCAAAATTTTAACAAGCATTTTGACTTTTGTCTTATAATAATTAAAAATTGTATTTCAGTATTTTTGAGGGTTGGAGAATGGCCCATTTCTGGTTAATGAGAAAAGTTTCAATAAAGTCTAAATGAAGAGTAAGAGAAACACTCAAAAATGACCAAAAAAGTATTACAATATTAAAACTAATCTAGTTTTTATAATTATAAAATCTCTTCTGGACTGACTCCTTAACAAGCACCTGCTCAGTGCCCTTCAATCAGGACACGGGGTGTGATGCACTGTGCTTAGCGTGAGGGGCGCTCCTCATCACTTGATCACAAAGTGGTTGTTGTAGAAACAAGGCAAAATGGAAGAGTCTCAGCCACTCAGGCACAAACTTTCCATTTCATTGTCTAGCTGCTACTGGGCAGGGTTCACATGGGTGTGTTTTATATGCATGGTGATCTCATACTCCTCAAAAGAAAAAGACACTACAAACTCTAGGGTTCCCTACTTTGAATTTCAAATCCCACACAGATGGCTCACAATGGTAGTTAGGGGTAGGGGGTATTCACTTAATAAAAAAGTCACAGTCATCTAATTTGGGGGCATGCATTTGATTCCTATCCTATTAGGTTTATCATGGTCTTTTTTTTTTCTTTAATTAAACAAAAATTTTTACAAGGTTGAGTTGGTTTCTGCCATACAACAACACAAATTGGCCGTAATTATACATATATCCCCTCCCTCCTAAGACTCCCTCCCCTCCCCAAAACCTATCCCTCCAGATCATCAGCAAGAGCCAGATTGGGCTGTCTGTGCTACACAGCAACTTCTCACCATCTATCCATCTGACACCCAACAGTGCATACATGTCGACGCTGCTCTCCATTCGTCCCATTCGCTCCCTTTCCCACTGTGTCCACAAGTCCATTCCCTACATCTGGGTCTCCTTTCCTTCCCTTCAAATAGGTTCATCAATATTGTGGTCTTTTAAAATAAAACTAGCAACAAAAATTCTACTAATATTGAGAGGGAAGTCACCATTTGTGAAGGAAAAGATTTTGGTTTAACTAACCTTGAGTCACTTTTTCAGCAGGCACACAAAAACAAAGCCCACTGTAACTACATAGTTTCAAGATTACTATCTATAATTTTTCTTTCTTCTTTTCTCAATCAAGTCTTTGAATATTACAAAGAAGTGTTATCTCTGGTCTCAAAAATGTTTTGACCATAATTGAAGTAATTCATTCCACTAAATCTTGAGGCAAAGTTCCTACTATGTGTTAGGCAGTGAGTTACGTGGTAGGCACACCCTGATGAGTAAGGTATGGTCAACTGCTTTGTAGTGGAATAGACGCTCATTTTTTAAATGAAAAATCACATATGTAACTTTGTTCTGTATTTTCCAAGTCTCTATAAATGTATCATCATATTTTCATAATTTAAAAAAATAAAAATACAATTTAAAAAAATTTTAAAAGAGGTGAACCAAAAAAATATTACATTCGGTAATGGACCCTCACTGTGATTAAATGCCAAGTACCAGGGGTGCACCATCATGACAGGCTTCAAGGAGGAAATGACATTTGCTCTGAAAAGTGTTTAGGAGACAAGAATATACAGAATTTGATAACTGATGGAGACACAGAGGGAGCTTCTCAAAACTGACTGCAAGTTTTGAAGTCTTGGCAAACGGAGAGTCAGAGACGCTGTTTTAAATCACACAAACTTTTCAAACACTAAAATGAATCCTTCAAGTCAAAACATCATCCGGGCTCTATATTCATTGCAGTGCAACATACCTGCTCTTAAAAAACATTCAAGAGACCACAACCTGCTGAAGTACAATAGGTCATCTCTTTGGAACTCTTGAAAATTAAAGTTTACAAATTTTCAGGGAAAACCATGAGAGGTGAAATGTGGCGTTTTGTGACTCTGTTTTCAAAAAGATCTTTCAAAAAAAAACCCTCACATACATTTTTCACAGTCAAGAGGCTGAAAAGACTAATGAGACGACATTTGCACTTAATAGCCTAGGAGGACTCCACTTTTCAGCGATCCTTTCCAAGTGTTCCTAGTGACGGTCCTTTATCTTACGTCCTAATTATTGTAGACACTGATTCAAAATTTAACTTTCGTCTATGCTTTTTACCACTATTATGAATGGTTTGCATACTCACTAACCTTGTCACCTAAGCCTTAATTTCTTCAGCTGCTGTTAAATGGAAATATAAAGCTATGGTCAACAATTTGGGGATTGCTATGAGGGTCAAGGATGTCAATTATGTGTAGGATATGGAAGAGTCCAAGCCAGGTACTGCAAAATATTCCTTGAACTGCCCCTGCAAAGGACTGGGCCAAAGATATCTTCTCCTNTTAACTTTCATCTATGCTTTTTACCACTATTATGAATGGTTTGCATACTCACTAACCTTGTCACCTAAGCCTTAATTTCTTCGGCTGCTGCTAAATGGAAATATAAAGCTATGGTCAACAATTTGGGGATTGCAATGAGGGTCAAGGATGTCAATTATGTGTAGGATATGGAAGAGTCCAAGCCAGGTACTGCAAAATATTCCTTGAACTGCCCCTGCAAAGGACTGGGCCAAAGATATCTTCTCCTTAGACTGTGTCACAGATCATGGTTTCCAAAATTCAATTTTGACATAACAGGGTTGCAAACAATATAGTATGGTATACAATGAAATATTATAGAATAGCACCATATATTATTTTGTTCTTTGTTCAGTACTTTGTTAGAACAAGAGTGAATTCTGTCACTCAAAATAATGTATATCAAAGTTTCAATGTGAATTAAGACTAACAAAAAATAATAGATAATAATGAACATTATGATGATAATAATATATAAGGAAGCACCCCATATGAGCCAGGCATTTAGCTAGTTTTCATTGAATTCTCACAACTTTATAAGGTGCATGTGTGTGCTTAGTCACTCAGCTGTGTCAGACTCTGCAACCGCATGGACTGTAGCCTGCCAGGCTCCTCTGTCCATAGAATTCTCTAGGGAAGAATACTGGAGTGGGTTGCCATGACTTCCTCCAGGGGATCTTCTTGAACCAAAGATCAAACCTGGGTCCCCTGCATTGCAGGCAGATTTTCTACTGTCTGAGTCACTAGGGAAGCCCACTCTACGAAGCAGGCACTAGCTATTCAGTAGATGAAGAAACTAAGGACAGAAGAGCAGATGGCTAAAAATGGTCTCAGAATTAAGTACATATTGCAAAAACTTACCCAAATTCACAAAGTACGTATCAGTCAAGGTGAAAACTACATCTGGCCCTCTCCAAGACACTACTATTCTACTCTACAATTTTCTCTCCCACATTGTACTATATAAATTTGATGTATAATTAGCATAAGATGTCATCTTCACACCACTCTTTTTCTAATGTACCTAAGCATTCATTTTACTAACTCAATAAATACACGTGGGGGGGGGGGCTTACGTATGCATAAAGTATGATGCTATTTGCTATCAGGAGTTCAGGAGTTCAGAGTTGATAATCCCTGATACCTATGTAGCAAAGGAGCTGACACATGGCAATGTGTAAACACTTGGTCAAAGTAGGATACTAAGTGGGATCCAGGCAGAAGGGATGCGCCATAAGCACCAATCACCCTCTAGGTTCCAAGCCTGCCTTTCAAGGCTCTCCTTTCATTCAACATCAACCACAGCTTCTTGGAACTCACTTAAGCATGTTCAAATTCTACCTCTTTATACCACAATGTTCTCTCTCTAAAACCCACAAGGCCTCTCTAAAACCTTTTAAGGCCTCAAACCAGCCCCACCTCTTCTGAAAGTTTCACTGGTGATGTATCATTTAAGTATCTTTCTCTCTCTTTTTTTGCACATTACCTTAGAATTGAGAGGTATAAAATGTTCTATAAAGCAGGCATTATTTATTCCCATTTTACAGATTCAAGCCATATCCATCTTTTCTAGACTCTTTACCCTTGTTTGGTCAAGCTTCAGCTACTGTTTCCTAACATTCCATATTATTTAGAATGTAGGCTCACTGAAAGTAGGGACATGTCTTTGTTGTTGTTTAGCAGCTGCTGTTGCTGCTACTAAGTTGCTTCAGTCATGTCCGACTCTGTGAGACCCCAGAGACAGCAGCCCACCAGGCTCCCCCGTCCCTGGGATTCTCCAGGCAAGAACAGTGGAGTGGGTTGCCATTTCCTTCTCCAATGCATGAAAGTGAAGTTGCTCAGTCGTGTCTGACTCCTAGCGACCCCATGGACTACAGCCTACCAGACTCCTTCATCCATGGGATTTTCCAGGCAAGAGTACTGGAGTGAGTTGCCATTGCCTTCTCCTGTTTAGCTGCTAAGACATGCCTAACTCTTTGCGTCCCAATGAACTATAGCCCGCCAGGCTCATCTGTCCCTGGGATTCTCCAGGCCTAGAATAGTGGAGTGGTTTGCCATTTTCTTCTCCAGGGGATCTTCCCGACCCAGGTATCAAATTCACATCTCCTGATGCTCCTGCATTGGCAGACAGATTCTTTGCCATCAAGTCCCTGCCATCATGCCAGGGACATGTCTAACTTCCCTTGGACCAGCACTCTACTGGTCAGTCTACTCGAGTGGCTTTATACATGGGGGAAATGCTGTAATAAATGCTTCCTGTTTACTAAATCCTACAAATACTTCTTTAGGGGACCCATCGACCAACCTCCTGTCTCACACAAAACAAAACTTGTTTCCCCCCTTCACCTTCACCGAGTCCCTGAATACTGTGCCATTATGCTACCAGTGGGGTAGCTAATTGCCCCTCCATATTCATTAACTCCCTCAAAGACGCAGATCAAAACTGGCCCCTCCAAGAAGTCATTCCCTGCATCTAAATTACGTCATTTCTTGTTCTATACTTTTTTTAGGGCTTAAACTTTTCCATTTCTCATGCCTTTTTCTATATATACTAATAATTGTTTTTTTTAAGTTCCTCTTCACTTTCTGCCATAAGGGTGGTGTCATCTGCATATCTGAGGTTATTGATATATCTCCCGGCAATCTTGATTCCAGCTTGTGTTTTTTCCAGTCCAGCGTTTCTCATGATGTACTCTGAACAGAAGTTAAATAAGCAGGGTGACAATATACATCCTTGCCGTACTCCTTTTCCTATCTGGAACCAATCTGTTGTTTCATGTCCATTTCTAACTGTTGCTTCCTGACCTGCATATAGGTTTCTCAAGAGGCAGGTCAGGTGGTTTGGTATGTCCATATCTTGAAGAATTTTCCACAGTTTATTGTGATCCACAGTCAAAGGCTTTGGCATAGTCAATAAAGCAGAACTGTGCTGCGATGCATGGGGTCGTAAAGAGTTGGACACAACTGAGCAACTGAACTGAATAATTGCTTTGATAACTAATAAATCCTTTTGGAGGCCTTAGTTATTTGCCCAAGGAAAATATAATCCTTAAGGGTGGGACCCAGATTTCCTTTCCTGTGCTGCTCCCAGAATACCCAGCAGAGTGCTCTCTGTGCATAGCAGGCATTACATTACAGTCAATGTGGAATGACGACTCACTCCGGTCACATGGTGGACAAGCTTCCTTTCTCGTCTTAACAATTGCTAGCCTTAAGATTTATTCTGAACAAAAGCACACAGTCTTCTTCACAGGACCATTTGGATATTCTTTTGCTAACTGACAAAGTTCTGGGCTTCCCAGGTAGCTGGTGGTAAAGAATCTGCCTGCCAATGCAGGAGATGTCAGAGAGAAGTGAGTTCGATTCCTGGATTGGAAAGATCCCCTGGAGGAGGAAATTCCCTGAAGGAGGCAACCCATTCCAGTATTGTCTGGAAAATTCCATGGACAGAGCAGCCTGACAGGCTACAGTCTGTGGGATCACAAGAGCTGGACATGACTGAGCACTGAGCACGCAGAGTCCTGTCAGTGGTCAGCAGCGTTGCCACTAAATGTAACTGCTGTCCTAAGAACACTGGATTCAGAAAAATCTCAAAATGCTTCATTATAGCAGTTAATTGCAATAAGTAGTCTAGATCTTTAGGTACAAACTCAGTACTTCTGATCCTATCAGTTCATCTTACTCAAATACCCTTTGCTTCCCTAGGTATATGACACAGCATCATTCTTTATATTTGGTGGATCTGATCAGATCCTCCTCTATCTTACTTTTCCTCCTCCACCTTGACAGCTCTTTCCTTCCATCAAAAAGGTCTGGACTTTCTTACTGATTAAAACTCTGATAGAAAGTTTCTTCTTTTAAAGAAGTGACTGAATGACTTTTGAGACTAATTATGATAAATATTACTAATCTACAGGTCATTCAAGTATTTTTAAAAGTGTCTAGGTATTCTTTCTCCAGATGACACAGTTTTCTAGGAGCATTATGTCTGCCGACCAAGGAGGCATAATGTACTGTGCTATCTACAGGAGGGTAAATGGATACATAAAAATAATTATAACAATGTGTTAAGTTCTTTAACCAAGTATACATAAAGTTCTGGAACCATAAAAGAGAAAGACATTAATTTCACCATGAGCAAGCAGACAAGTTCCCCAAGTAGACAAAATACTCAAGAATGAAAGTAATTCTAGATAATGGAAACATATACAAAGATGAATCTGGAAAAGCATGGGCCAGCCAACAATGGTCATTCTGTGTCACACTGAGAAGTTTGACTTTCATCCTCAAAGGCAGCAGTATTGGATAAGATGTGACCTTTATCTTAGTGTGGAAGATAAACTGTGGAATGGTGACTCGAAGGAAGAAAAAGAGAAAGAGAGAAATCAGTCCTAAATGAGTCCCAGAGAAAAATGGAAATTATCAAGATAGAAACCAAGATTTCAAAGATGACAAGGAGGAGAAACACAGGATCAAATAGTAAAAACATTAACAAATATAAGTAAAACTATATTTTCCCTGTATATGAGCTTTCAACATAAATTATAATTTAAAAAAGCATAGAATATAAAAAGATAAATGTCTTATCTACACTAATCAAATTTCATTTACTTTAAGGTTCTCTTAAGAAAAATGGATCAGGAAAGTAGACAGAAAACAAACACTAACTTTCTTCATGCCTCCAAAACCTTAAAATAACAAGAAGAAGGAAGAAGAGAAGAAAAACAAGAGAGAATTTCCTTGCTAAAAGAAAATAAGTCATTTCTTCTTCTTCTTTTTTTTTTTTTTACCATGCTGGGATACAAGAAAGGTAACTTCAGTATACCATAAATTATAAGAATTTATGACAGCTAGAAGTCATTGAGATTAGACTGATAAGAACACAAGAAATTACAGCCAGAATTTGTGTATAAGGGAAAGGATGGTGAAGGCAGGTCCAGAGAACTTAGGTTTACAGTATATTTAGAGAAAGGAAGAGAAATGGAATGCAGAAGTAGAAGCAACTAGAACTCTCTATTATAACAAAAAAAGCTAAAAACTAGAAAACAATATAGAAGATAGAGTTGAGAAAGCATCTTCTATAATGGGAAGGGAAAAGCCAAAGAAATGAAAGGAAAAAGAAATCATGGAGGAACAATCTGGAAAGATCAACACACACAGAATATGTTACAGGAAGAGTTAAAAAAGAAAGTACGAGGAACAAGAAGGAAGAGGCAGCAGAGAAGTTCCCTTAGCTGAATAAGGTTACAAGTTTGAAACTAAAAGTGGCCCAGACGGCTAATAAGAACAAAAAAAGGAGTCACACTCAACAAAGGGTGGGAAATGCGACAACTTCAAAGAGAAAAAAATTCCTAACATTTTCTGAGAGAAATTTGTGTTTACCTGCAATGTAGGAAAATCGGATAGGCATCATACTGCTATCAAATTTCTCATCAGTGTCCCCCATGAACACAGACACAACAATCCCTTTAAAAAGTAACAGAGACCAAAGGAGGTAAGAAATCAATTTTTGCAGGAACACCATACCTCTGTAGCAGTGGGAAGTCATTATATTAGGAAAAACGTCACATATTCCCAAATCCCTTTGCTTAGAAGAATTAAAGACTGAAAAAAAATATTAAATCACAGAAAAGGCAAAGTCTTTTTAACTTATTACTTAAACTGTGGCTGTCTTCCTCCTGAGCCTCCCAAAAATATGTTCCAACAAAAACCCACTGCTTGTACATGAATATTAAAACAGACCCTTCCTCAAATCTGTATAAACATATTATGAATGGGAAGAAAGAAGAAAAGGCACAGGATAAACAAATGGCAGATGAGGACTATTTGCAAGAAAAGTACTGGCGAAGAGCAGAGAAAATTTAAGATCACACATTAAACCAAAAATTAAATACTTAATGAGGCAAAATCATATCTGTTTGCATACAAAGTAGACAATTAAAAGTATAAGGAAGAAATACCAAAACAATAAGAGGAGATGAAACGTCAGCTGACAGAGCTCAAGAGATTTAATTGCTATGTATTGAAATCTATAGTGAAATCAAACTCAGGATAAATAGATGACAAATACAAAAACTGCAACCAAAGAGAGAAAAAAAACTGCTTTAAATTTAAGAAGCACTAGAGGCTCAGACTGGAGAAGGCAATGGCACCCCACTCCAGTACTCTTGCCTGGAAAATCCCATGGATGGAGGAGCCTGGTGGGCTGCAGTCCATGGGGTTGCTAAGAGTTGGGCACGACTGAGCAACTTCACTTTCACTTTTCACTTTCATGCACTGGAGAAGGAAATGGCAACCCACTCCAGTGTTCTTGCCTGGAGAATCCCAGGGACGGGGGAGCCTGGTGGGCTGCCGTCTATGGGGTCACACAGAGTCGGACACGACTGAAGCGACTTAGCACAGCACAGCAGAGAAACCAAGAACTAAAGACAAGTAAAGGAAATCTACACAGTCTCCCCAGAAGAAAATAAAAATATTGGAAATAAATAAATATATAAAATATAATACAGGAAACATTTTATAATAAAATACATACTGAAATCT
>SJYW01027101.1:487285-515542 GCA_006410735.1 Raphicerus campestris
AAAAAGAGATTTATTAAAGGGGCACATCAGAAACTCATTCTACACAAAGTTTACTTCTAAAAGAATTTAAGTATTTTCTTCTCTGTAGGTTCTGATGGCCATATACTATTTTGCTCTGAAATGAGAGTTCAACATTCTAGTAAAGGTTTGTTCCATATCTGTTGAGAGAGGGACACCTTCATACTTTCTAAATGCCAGCTTCTGCTTAGATATGATTGTAACATAAAGTATCTTAGTATATTTCAGGGAAAAGCAATATAATAAGAGCTCTACTGTCTGAAAATAAGAAAAGAATTGTCCAGTGGATTGGTCTATTCTCTCAACATGGAAAATGAAGCTACCTGTGGAATGTTCATTGATCATTTGTCAATAGTTTAATAGGTATTTAGCAATACAGTTGGAACAACAGTGAATATATGTGATATTTTGTAAAAATTCATTACTGTATTTCCTAGCTATAAAAGGCAGAATGTAGAAGTCTGTATTGAGAGGTGTGAAAGCTTTAGTTGCAGTTTAACAGCAGAGAAATATCAAATAAGACTAGGAAAAGGATGACAATTTTCACTTTGTTCCTTGCATTTTTGAAGGATGTGTATTATACTCAGTGAATCTTGCCATTCTCTTCTGCACGTCTTTCTTTCCCCTAGATAAGAATGAGTGAGTTACCAAAAGGTAACAATGAGTTTAAAAAGAATAGGTAAATTTAGCTCAAACATCCAGCTCCATCTCGTCTGCCACTCTGACCAATAAGTGGGCATTGAACCCTTTACTCTCACATGACAAATGTAGTTGTAATTGACCTAGGTTATACCACTCAAGATAAGACTGAAATGTTACTTCCAACTTATAGTAATCTTATTTTCAGACCTGACGACGTTTGAGGCTGGCCACTGGTACCCCATCGCTCACCAAAAGATTCTGCAGACCCATTTCACTTAGATGTGGGAATCCAGGTTTATTTTGTATGAAAAGTGAGTGGGTAGCTAGGAAACAGATAGAAAGTTCTAGTTTTGTTTATGGTCTGATTTCCCTATTCCAAATTTACTATTAATAAAGCTGAAATACTATTTTAATGCTTAAAAAATAAAATACCTACCAAAGGGCACATATCCACAAAGAAAGTCATTTTATTAGCCAACAGTAAAATAGTCTACTTTATTGACTTGAAATTTAAAGAATGCTTCGGACATCAAGGCAAAAAAGCCCTAGTGGCTCATAAGGGGGAAATCCATCTGTTGCAGTATTTCTCCACAATAACATTCAACAAGCTTCACTGGCCCTCAGTGCCTCCTAGTTACTCCACCGGATGAAGTGAAACCCATGAAATACTTATGGAAAGAAAAACAGAAACGCGATTTTTAAATCTAGGGAAGCTCATTGATTTTATAAAGACAACTGACAACATTCAAAAGTTTTGAACATATGAAAGCACATAAAATCTTGTTCCCATGGAACCTTCTTGAAGAATTTACTAGGAGATAAATTGCAATCATCTGAGAGACAGCTGAATTTTCATCCGAAAATTCTGAGGAAAAGGACTATAATAAATACCAAAACTAATTATGGGACTAAATCCCTATGTAATTATGTTGCTATAATAAAACTAACATAAACCTTAAAAAATGCAGAAATGATAAAACAAACATGGAAAGATAAAAGCTGAAGGAGGAAAAACATGGAAATGTTACTGAGATCAAAAGCTATTATTTAAGACTGATAAATCACAGGATAATTTAAATTGTTTTATAATGCTAAAGCCAGTGGGTAGAAAAGGGAGGAGGAAAAAGAAAAATATTAATCTTATTATTGCTCCTTAGAGGGGATTAATAGATAATGCTTAAAGAAATAAGAGGTTTAAGGGTTTCCATATATAGTCATAATGATAACAGAAATGTAAACCTTTCTAATTAAAAGAACACAATGCTAAGAAGGCATAACACACAGTAAATTTTCTTCAAAACCTTTAAGTTTTAAAACATAATAAATAGTATAACAGTAGTAACACCAAAATTTTAGGTTATCTCAATAAATGTCAGAGAGCCAAATTCACCTACCGAAAGGAAACAAACTTTCCATTTGAATCATAAAGCAGATTCCACTCTGTTCTGTGCGAAAGAGACTTCCATAACCAAGGGACTTGGAAAGCTTGACGACAAGGTGGGAGAGTGGCACGGGGGTGAGAAAGGGAAAAAAGGAGGGAAGGGGGCTAGAGAAAGAACAGAGGGAGGGAGGGAAAGAACGCAGTGGGCAACATCATGCAAGACTGAACTCAGGCCAGAAAAGCACTAGACAAGCAGTGAAGACAGCTTTAATGCTAAAGATGTGATTCACAATCAAAAACAGATACTGATTATGAATGTCTAGGGGTCATACAATACACATAAGGAACATCAGAAACACTCCGTCAACAGACTGTTATCCAACCCTCTCAAACCATGATGAACAGGTGTATTAAAAAGTAGACATAAATATGACAGCTATAGTTTGATGTAAGTAATGAAATGGGTTTAATTGCTACATATTGAATTCTAAGGTTAAATTGAGAATATAACTTCTCTTTAAGAAAATGGTTAAAAAAAATACTCAGTCACATTTTAGGTCACAGATAAAACCCCAATAAATTCTAATAGTGGAAGGATGACAGGCAACAGTTTCTGACCACCGTATAATAAAGTGAAAAATTATGAATAAAATATGGGGTTAGGAAAAATTTTAAGACTCTTCATGTAACTCTCCAAAGAAAAAATTGAAATTGAAGAATATCCATATAGTAATATTATTACTATTAATAATGAATTTAATGAAAACACTATATGTCACATCTTATACTGCCAGCATAGTTCTCATACTATGCTTCATAGCCTTAAATATATATTAACAAACAAGAATGAAAGCATCCAAAATTTAGAAAACATTATTAAGTTAAATCTCAGCAAAACAGAAATAAAATAAAAGTAGAAATTAGAACTTGGAAAAAAAAAAGAAAAATGGTAAAAATGAATAATGTGCCCCCATCAAAAAAAAAAAGTCCATGTCCTAATTCCTGGAATCTGTAGCTGTGAATATATTAGCTTAGATGGTAAAAAGGGCTTTGCAGATGTGATTAATTTAAAGATCTTGATAAGAGAAGATTATACTGAAATATATAGGTGGTCTCAAAGTATTCACAAGGGTCCTTTATGATGAAAGCAGGGATGAAGTCAGAGTCAAAGAAAATGATGTGCTAATGGAAGCAGAGAAAGAAAGATGTAACAACAGAAGCAGGGGTCACAGTGAGGCGGGACCAGGAGCCAGAGGCTAGGAAAGGCAAGTCAATGGAGTCTCCAGAAGGAAAAAGGCTGTTACCTTGACTGTGGCTCAGTGAGTTGGTTTCAGATTTCTGAAACTGTAAGGTAATAAATGTGTGTTGTTGTAGTTTGTTAGAGTAACAATAAAAAACTAACACATCTGTCTTTCTCTCTAGTTTCTTAGGAGTCTTACTTTACACTCTTTAGTCTCTCCTGGGCATTTAATGTTTTCTCAACCAGATTTCTCTTAGGCTTTTAAACATATTACTGAAGTCTCTAGAGTTAAAAACAAAAGATACTAAAATTTCTCTACAGCTAAAATAATTTTTTTTTCTTTTACCAACAAACTTTCTCCAAATACAATCTAAGGCCTCTACTCTGAAAGACTTAATTCAGTCCTTTTACCAATGATCTCCTTGAAGCTAAGTAATATGAACATATTTCATCCTCCTTTCTATTTGCCCTTCATTATGTGAACATTCTTGGCTAGCATGTCTCTGTTGACTCTCATTTGGCCAGCTCACTCAGTCCAAAACTTCAATTACCACCATATAAGCAGATGCTCACAAACTCACATCTCTTGCTCAGATATCTCTGTGCAGCAAAAGACTCATGTAATTATTGGCTATTTGATATCTCCATTTGGAGGCCTCAAATCCATCCCAAACTCAAAAATTCTGAATCAAACTCTTGAATGTCACTATCCTACATGCAAATCTGGTCCTCTTCCAGTGTTTCTAGCTCAGTGAATGGCATCATGCATCCATTCAGCAGCCAGAAATTTGGGAATGATTCTGGATATGCCTCATATCCACACCTCATATCCATTCTATCACCAACTTTGCTACTTGTACTTTGCGAACGTCTCCAAAATCAATCCACTTATCTTCATCACTTATACTGAAATAGTGTAAACCTACAAGCTTATAGAGTGAAATAGTTGAATAATTTTCAAAGTATTTAAATTCATTAGTCCAAAAGAAGGCAGAAAATAAAAAAAAAAATAAGAAATATAAAANCGAACGTCTCCAAAATCAATCCACTTATCTTCATCACTTATACTGAAATAGTGTAAACCTACAAGCTTATAGAGTGAAATAGTTGAATAATTTTCAAAGTATTTAAATTCATTAGTCCAAAAGAAGGCAGAAAATAAAAAAAAAAATAAGAAATATAAAATGAATGGGGCAAATAGTAAAAGGGTAAGCAACAAGTGGTCTGAAGCTGTAAGGTACTGTACTCATTCTGACATTAAAATTGACAGAATTTCTTAGATTTTCTGGCTGTAAACATTCTAGGTAAGTTCAACAAAGTGAACTTTTCTTACTTGAGGACATTTTCGTCTTTACTGAAAACCATACTTGTTTTGTTTCCCTCTGAATATACAGGATTAGCTGACCTCATATGCACTTACATATTACCATCAATTCTATATCAGTACCCAGAGTCTAAAATGAATTACACTGAATTCAACTTATAAACTATAAAAGGTTAAACCTAATTTCAATTTCCATCATATTTTTATTTTAAATAAGAAATTTTTAGTCAGCCTAGTAATAAAAATGAAAGTGTTAGTCACTCAGTGGTATCTGACTCTTTGTGACTCCAGGGACTGTAATCTCTGTCAACAGAATTCTCCAGGCAAGAATACTGGAGTAGGTTGCCATTCTCTTCTCCAGGGGATCTTCCCAACACAGGGATCAAACCCAGGTCTCCTGCATTGCAGGCAGATTCTTTTTTTCTGTCTATAAATTGTGACAGGTATGCTCTATAATGAGATGAACTGAAATTTACAAAACTATTGCTAATACTAATGTTGTGATGTTAGGTTTAAGATTAANATCAAACCCAGGTCTCCTGCATTGCAGGCAGATTCTTTTTTTCTGTCTATAAATTGTGACAGGTATGCTCTATAATGAGATGAACTGAAATTTACAAAACTATTGCTAATACTAATGTTGTGATGTTAGCTTTAAGATTAATCCTTATTTTCTTAGAGCACTTAAATTCACTCAAGAGTTTCATTTAAAAAGTGAAACCACAGATAACCACGTTTCTGGGTTATACTAGAGATTCAAAAGAAGATGGCCTACTTTTGAACTCCAGTTCTACCACTTCATAGTGTGATCCTGAGCAAGCGACTTAATTTTTCAATGCTTCAGTTTCCTTATAGTGAGAGTATATGAAAATATTTACATTATACATATTAGTTGTTATTATTACTGTTGTTTTGTTGTTAATATTGTTAGCATTTAGTTGGAAGACTTGATCATTTTGGTCCCAGGTCTTCTACCAACTCTGAGAGCATCTATCCTTCTCTGCAAAATGAAATACTGGTAAAAAACAGTCTTTAAATATTTTTTTTTTCATTTTTAAGGGGAAAAAATACTAATATAAACTTGAAAACATACTCATGTCATGAAAGAAAAAAAAATATCTGTATATTTACCAGGGAGATGATCGAAAGTGAGTCCCTACAATTTAAAAGTCCTTTTCAGAAGAGTTCAGTAAGGATTTTTCTCTTAAGTACTGTCATCATTGCAAAACTGCACAGGAATATGTTGACTTGCCACACATCAATGTCACTCTGCTGACTGAAGACACAAAATTATAGCTACTCTTTTCCCAAATATTATAAGTCACACATAACAAATTGCCATGTAATGTCTTGCCTTACTCCTCTTCTTTGTATACATCAAGAAACTTCTAGTGCATTTATAAAATCCATGCACTTAGTTACAGAAATGCTTCAACTTAAAGAAGACATTTCATATCTTTAGTTTCATCAGTGGAAAGGAAGTTAGAAGACAGAATGCATTTTGAAACAGAATTCAATTCTCAGCAGATTTATCACAGTCAATCCCAAGTAACAAGTATGTTCACAGGTAAAACAAATTAGATGGTATAAGAAAGTTCATTAAAATGCACAATACTTTTCAATCACAAGCAGTATTATATCTGATTTTCATTTTTCTTCATAAAGACATCTCAAGGAGAAGAATTGAAAGCTGAGTAACTATTTCCCCAAATTTGACACATCCTATGTCATGAGAAAGTGCTTATATCATTCATAAAAATCAAGACGTGATCATATAAATGATATTTTTAAAAACCTCTAATCAAAATAGTCAAAAAGGCATAATTTTGGTCGCCAGTCAGTTTCATCAAAACCAAAAAAACGTCCAAGACTATTTTCCTCTATTAAAACATTACAATGCAGCATGACTGCTGTGCATTCACTCATTTAAGCATTCAACCATAATTATCAAGCTCAGGTTACAAAACAGGCATTGTCAGACCCCAGTAAATTACAGATGAAGATACAGTTTCTACCTTAGGTCATTTCAGTGCAGTATGTTAGGTGCTATAAGAGATGTACAAATCCTGTGCTTTGGGGCCGTACAGAGAAACAGTTACAGAGACTGCCGGAGGCTTTGTAAAGGGAGAAGCTCTGGGGTTGAAACTTAAAAGCAAAGGATTTCACTCGAAAAAATAGAAGGCAGGGAGAACTGCAGGCAAAGGGAGCAGCATGGGATAGATGTGGGAGACAGAATAATATATTTTAATTAGAATGAATGAATATGTAGAGAACAGTAGGATATAAGATTGGAAAGGTTAACTGGAGCCAGTGTTTTGGACAACTTGAAAATTAAGTTCAAGAATCTGATGTTACCTCTGTAAGCAAATGGAGACTCAACAAAGATTTTTAAAGAATGGTGACTTGACCGGAGCTCTTCTGGGAAGATTAATCCAGCAGCTATTCATCATCTGAATCTGTATGGAAATACTGTAGATCCCACAGCTTTCTTGTATAGACTTCTATCTTGTAACAAACTGGGTCACCTTTGTTTAACACTCTCCATTTCCACATTTACTTTGACTCTTTTTTCCTCTGTGCTGAGCACTGTAGCTGACATATAACACAGCTACAGTATCCAAAGAAGTCTTCGGAAATGAGCCAGTGCTACCTTGAGGAAGACCAGAGTCATGTCCAATAACCTTCATGCTAAAAACAGCCCAGACATCACTTTAAGAGCCAGAAATCTATATTTAGTTTCAAGGGCCTTGATCAAAACGATAAGCTTAGAGGAGCAAGAAATATCTGAAGGAGAAAGAATAATTACCATTTTGGGTACTGGCCTCCTGGGGATTATTACTTCCACTTTATAATAATGCAATTGATGATCAAAGATGTTAGAGGTTAACTAGCTGAAAACCACAGGGCTGACATAATGCTTGGCAAAATTTGGGCCCAGAAGGAAAAAACAGAAGAGAGAAAATAATGAAACACACAGTGTTCTCTTAGCTAAAGAAAAGACTGTGAGCTCGAGATTAAATAAGCCTACCAAATACACAGCAGGAATGGTAGGGTTTTTAAGACAATTGTTAAACATATTTTAGTGAAATATCATAACCCCAACAATAAGAGAAAAACTGTAAAGCTTCCAGAAAGGAGAATAAAAACATAAACAAATCAAAACAAAAACTCTTACAAAATAAACAGGATTCAGGCTAGCAACACACTTTTTATCTTCCAAGCTGAATAATCAGAGACAAAGGATTGAGTCAAAGTTTTAAGAGTAAAATAATTTTGAACCTAGAATTCTAAACCTAGCCAAATTGATAAACAAGAATGAGAGTCAAGTGAAGACATCCTTAAAAACAGAGCTTTGTTCACTTTTAATTACAGATGATTCATTAACAGCTCTATTAATTCACCTGAGATAATGGATGCCTAGCACCACACCCGCCCTTTCTGCTTCAGATGTGGTACTAGGCATTCATTAGCGCAGGTGAATTACTTTGTCCAAGACAGTTTTTCTACCTAAAAGGCTTTTCTTACAGTTAAAAAAAAAATCAGTTTACTGGAACACTGTATTCCCCAAACTGGCTTAATTCTAATATTTCTATAAATGAGGTATTTTTTTCATACTGGGATTGACATGTAATATTGTTTACATCTACCAACTCTCATTCCAGAGACTGACAAATAATCACTGACAATAAAGAAAAGGAAGAAGGGAGTCATTCAGGCAGTGAGTAAGTTGAAATTCCGCAAATAATTCAAGGCAAATCTTTATTTTTATTTTCTCCAATTCAGAGTCTGATAATCTTACTGAACAAGAACTACTAAACTGCTCAACTGCTAATCTTAATGAACAGAGACTACTAATCTTACTAAACAGATATTTAGGATTGTCTTCCAAAGCAAACTTTCGTTCTAGACAATAGGACCGAATGTGAAGAAAACCACACCTGACATAAAGCTTTTCTCATACAAGATGGGGGCACCATGGATTCACCACGGGAACGCTAGAGGGGGTGAGCTCACAAAGGATCCTTCCAGAGGTGATGTTTGTCATGGCAACTTCTGATATAAACAACCAAGTCCAAAAATAGTGAGTGCCTCTGTTTCGGACTTCACTTTCAGTCACTGCAATCCTTCTGCGTTAGAACTACTGCTGCTAAGTCGCTTTAGTCGTGTCTGACTCTGTGCGACCCCATAGACGGCAGCCCACCAGGCTCCCCCATCCCTGGGATTCTCCAGGCAAGAACACGGGAGTGGGTTCCCATTTCCTTCTCCAATGCATGAAAGTGAAAAGTGAAAGGGAAGTCGCTCAGTCGTGTCTGACTCTTCGCGACCCCATGGGATGCAGCCCACCAGGCTCCTCTGTCCATGGGATTTTCCAGGCGAGAGCACTGGAGTGGGGTGCCATCACCTTCTCTGTGTTAGAACTACAGTGGCCACCAAAAGATTTCTGAAGTCAAAGGAAATGGTCAACTTCTCATCAACTTTTAACAGATCAATCCATTTCCAGTCCTCACAAACTTTCTAAATGTGACAGGATTTAAACATAGAGCCATCTTTTAAAATATTATGTCATGTGTAAAAATGATTTTATTGTTTAAATGATTCACTTAATGGTTTTATAAAGATAAGAGAACTAACAACAATGCCCAGCCAAGGGTAGGCAAGAAATGCAGAAATGGTGCCAATGTACCCCATCTTAACAGCAGCATCCTTCTGTTCTCTCATTAGGCTCTCCCGAGCAGATTGAGTAGAACTACCGAGTTAAATAAAGGCCAGAGAATTTCTCTACTCAAATCAACAGACCATCTGCTCTGCTCTGCTGTTTCTGCCAGTGGTCACAGCAGAAACTTTGAGAAAGCAAATGTGGACATCATTATAGAGTTGTATGTAGGTGGAGAGAGAAAAGTATTCTTAACTTTTAAGTAACTGTGGGAGAATATGCAGTTTCTTGATTGCAAGTTCAAATATTTATGAGGTGTGACTATGTGATATTATCCTGATTTAACAAATATACCAGAACATGAAGATGCAGCAAACGAGTGAACTCCTTCAGGAGTGACTGTCTCAAGAATTCTTCAGATAGATCTCATCATTTGGAGCTGCATTTCAAAGTAAACCTGTATTTTTATTTTCAGCCACCTTTATCCATGTGATAGTCTATTGAGAAGAGACCATTATTTTCTGGAATAAAGGGGGAGGAGCTGTAAGCTTCTCCTTAAGTAACATGGATCTAAAGTTAATGCAGTAGTTTTGAATGTTCAGTTTGCTGCAGGGCAAGCTGTTTTGAGAAGAAAATGGTTTCCATTGAAACCTCTTAAACATACTTATTAAAATTCCCAGTTCACCAAAAATTTCTTCTGAATAGCCCCGTAGCTCAGCTGGTAAAGAATCCACCTGCAATGCAGGAGACTCCGGTTCAATTCCCAGTTTGGAAAGATCCCCTAGAGTAGGGATAGGCTACCCACTCCATATTCTTGGGCTTCCTTGGTGGCTCAGATGGTAAAGAATCTTCCCACAATGCAGAAGACCTGGGTTTGATCCCTGGGTTGGGAAGATCTCCTGGAGAAGGGCATGGCAATCCACTCCAGTATTCTTGCCTGGAGAATCCCCATGGAGAGAGGAACCGGGCAGGCTACAGCCTGTGGGGTCACAAAGAGTCGGACACGACTGAGTGACTAAGCACAGCACAGCATTTATTTATTGGTACATACTAGCTGCACAACAGATGAGGTACAGTTATACTTGTAGTATGTTCAATGTACACATTACAGCACACAGAGGTCTTTCCCGGAGTCTGTGTACATTTATAGACATTTTATAATTACTGCAATATAAGACTATATCCCCCTGTTACTTAAGAGGGATTTATGGTTATCGTGTTTTTGCTTTCACAATACTGTCCTTCTAGGATATATTTAGTTCAAATTACAACTATAATAATACCTTGCATTTTGGAAAAAAATGCTATCCTAGTTAAAGTATTCTAATTTACAGCTCAAAAGACAATGTCACAGAAAAAGTTTTAGATATCCTATATCCTTATTCTAACAATGTTCTTTTCCACAAGCAATTTTCATATACTTCCTAAGGAATATCAAGGTGTCTGAGTCAAGCAAGAAATGCAGAGCCTTCTTCCTATAGTGTCCTGACTTGAGCATTCCCATCGTTCTCCAGAACTGGCTCAAAACAACTTTTTGTGAACTCTCAAAATGAGACTGCTTCAAGGAATTAAGATCAGTCACCAATGAGAACGGTTAAAAGATTGGTATCAATCTCTAAAAACAACTCACTTGTTACAAACTTTTGAGCAGTAACACCATGACTGGAATCAGTGTCATCTCCTAGTGTTTATCATGAACGAGAGTATATTTATTCAGATATATTGATTCTAGAATACAATAAATTGCATGACTTTAACACATATGCAAATGAAGATAAATTCAGCTTGGAAGGAGAAAAAAACAGCAAAACTATTAGTTAGATTATAATCTAGTGCAAACTGACATTTAATGTATGCTCTCTATATATTACATTGGAGAAGGAAATAGCAACTCACTCCAGTATTCTTGCCTAGAGGATCCTGTGGACAGAAGAGCCTGGTGGGCTGCTGTCTACGGGGTCACACAGAGTTGGACACGACTGAAACGACTTAGCAGCAGCACATAGTACATAGTACCCTGGCATTGGATGAAATCTACATGGCTACACGTCTTTGCAAGTGTATCATTTCATCTGAACCTATGGCTGAAACTACTTTTATAGTGCTTTGCAAAAATAGTTTCACCTTTTGAAAAGAAAATATCAACTCCATTGTTTTGGTATTACAAGAGTTCTAAATATACAGCTTCACTGGTTATGTTATAATCTGTATTTGTAAAACTGCCACTTGATTTATTTTGTAAAAGCTACAACACATATGTAATAACAACCCAACAGGATAATACTTGACTACAATCATATATCACTTATGAGTTTGTTAACCCAGTAAAATTATTTGACCTAAGGAATTTGTCTCAGCCCTAGGAAATTGCTTTCAGTTCTAATATTAAGGTGAGGAGAAATAAAATGCAGAAATTTCTGTGTATTTGAGAGTTCCTCTAAAACTCAGCAACTGCTGCAATAAATTGGCACTTAAAAATACTCTTTCACATCAGTCTTCCACTTAGAATGTAGACTTTCCAAGACTAAGGATGGAAAAAGATTATACCAGCACGCACCTCATTTGTGAGTATTTCACTAAGGTGCCTTCCATCCCAGTCCATTAAGTAAGCAGTTTTGATCAAAACACTGCATTTAAAGTGTCTGCTGAGTGACAAAAGTCTTAGAATGTTTCAAGAGTTAAAACAAAATCTTTTCCTCCCTTCCTTCCCTTTTCCTTCCGACTTTCTCCCCCCATCAATAGGCTTGAGTTCACCACAGGCTTGAGTCCTCAGTGCCTCAACTGTACTTGCTGCTGCTGCTAAGTCGCTTCAGTCGTGTCCGACTCTGTGCAGCCCCATAGATGGCAGTCCACCAGGCTCCACTGTCCCTGGGATTCTCCATGCAAGAACACCGGAGTGGGTTGCCATTTCCTTCTTCAATGCATGAAAGTGAAAAGTGAAAGTGAAGTTGCCCAGTTGTGTCTGACTCCTAGCAACCCCATGGACTGCAGCCTACTAGGCTCCTCCATCCATGGGATTTTCCAGGCAAGTGTACTGGAGTGGAGTGCCATTGCCTTCTCCGCAACTGTACTTACATTCTTCAATAAAAGAGAGAAAAATAAAAGATTATTCTGCCTAAGTCCAACTAAGTCCTGAAATACCAGGATGTTGTTTTGCTAATTTTCAGAGAACCAGAGGTCAGATATGGGAAGGCCTGGTTACCTCCAATCCCAACAGAAGTTTCCAAAGGCCCCAGGGCAGGTTACTTCCCTATCATTCCCCACGAATCCTCAGAACCTATTTCCTGATCCCACTACCTTCTCCAAAGCAGTACCTATTGTTCTAGGCAGCTGAGCAGACACATTTGGTGCGCCTGACTCAGAGACTCTGCTTCATAAGGCTACTGATCTTAGTAGCAAGGCCTTTGGGACCCAACCCTGAACAGGTTGCACACTGTGTGGAAGCCGCCTCCGTCTTCACAGTCTGGCATTGGTATGCATGGCAACCTGCTAACAATCTGAAAAATCAGAGTGTGACTCGCATTCAGTGACACTGCAGCAAGATTGTCAGAAAACCTGAGGTTTCCTCTTGCCACCACTTCACTTGATAAATGATCACGGCCAAGTACTGGCAAGTAATTTAATTCACTTGGATCAGTCTCTAAATTTGTAAAACAAGAAAAAAATTATTAATAGAACCCTTCCTGCTAAAAGCTTATGACTCTAGATCAATATACAATATTTGATTGAAAAACTTTATATGTTTAGATGCATTAAAGGGGTAGAGAAAGACAAAAAATCCAAAATTTTAGCAGGAGTTATTTCTAAGCAATGGGATAATACTTTTATTTTTGCTCAGCAGTCTTAATTTTATCTTTTGTTTGTATAGTGTCTACAGTTTTCCACAATATTTAATAATTTAAATTAATTAAATTTAAATATTTTAAATTTAAAATGCAAAAAAAAATTATATAACTTCTCATGAAAAGACTGATGGTTAAGATCAGTCAAGCAGGACTTTTCCAAATCACTAAATGTTTTCTGTGTTGTTTTTTGTGTAGACTAGCAAGCTATTTTAGTAGAGCTTTCTCATTTACACATACATAAAGCATGATGGAACTATGCATATAGCATTACTAACTGAATTACAACCAACAAAGTCTTTGAGTAATTGTTTTTGTATAATGTTGATATAGGGCTTCCCAGAAGGCTGCCAATGCAAGAGACAACAGGAGACATGGGTTCAATCTCTGGGTCAGGAAGATCCCCCAGAGGAGGAGGAAATGGCTACCCAATTCCAGTATTCTTGCCTAGAAAATTCCAACAATGGAGGAGCCTGGATGACTACAATTCATGGGGTCATTTTGTGAGTAAGTTGCTAAGGACATGCCTTAGCAACTGAGCACAATGTTGATATCGATGCTCGGAAAATAAGTTCCTTGAAGGCAACATCCTCATTTTGAGTCACTGAATGCGTATGTATTGCTGAATATACATGTATAAGCCAGAAATTATTTAATGGTCTCAAGTCTATCAAAATATTTCAAGATGTGCACAGATGCATGTTCTCTTTTAGAAGTGGCAACACTTTTCTGCAAGCTTTGCTATTTACTAGNTCACTGAATGCGTATGTATTGCTGAATATACATGTATAAGCCAGAAATTATTTAATGGTCTCAAGTCTATCAAAATTTTTCAAGATGTGCACAGATGCATGTTCTCTTTTAGAAGTGGCAACACTTTTCTGCAAGCTTTGCTATTTACTAGATATTTGGGGAAGCATATGGTGACACGTATCATATGCTTATTTTGTATGTGTTTTGTATGTAGTTGAACACTATACGATCTATACTATTTTTTCCATGTGTGGAAATACTCCTCAGTTTATGAAAGTCGGCCTAAATACCCACCTCCATTTTTCTAATTTCCTTTCAACACTGAGCTTCTCTCACTGCACCTCAACTCTGCCTCCATGCCCCAGCCTCTTTTATCTTTTATACCTCAATCTGCTGTACAATCCCCATGATAATCCTTGAGTTTCATAAAAATGTGACTGAAAGTGTATAAGAACTAATTCTAAACTCTAAAATAATACTAATACTTTATAATATATAGGGGTTTATACCACTTAAAGTGTTTTCAAGTAAAGATATCAAGAGAAAGTGTTGAGCCAAAAAGCAAAGTAAATAGGGTATGCCTAAAAATAAATATATATTTATAGCTATTATACTTAAATATGAAAAATAAATACATATTTATAAAATATTTACATAAATAAGAACAAGGGGATGCATTGTTGTTGCTCAGTCACTCAGTCACGTCTGATGAACTGCAAGCACGCCAGGTTTCCCTGTCTTTCACTATCGCCTGGAGTTTGCTCACACTCATGTCCATTTAGTCAGTGATGCCATCCAACCATCTCCTCCTCTGCTGCCCCCTTCTTTTGCCTTCAAATTTTCCCAGCATCAGGGTCTTTTCCAAAGAGTTGGTTCTTCGCATCAGGTGGCCAAAGTATTGGAGCTTCAGCCTCAGCATCAGTCCTTCCAGCGAACATTGAGGTTGATTCCCTTCAGACTTAAAGTGAAAGTGAAGTCGCTCAGTCGAGTCCGACTCTTTGCGACCCCATGGACTGTAGCCTACCAGGCTTTTCTGTCCATGGGATTCTCCAGGCAAGAATACTGGAGTGGGTTACCATTTCCTTCTCCAGGGGATCTTCCCAACCCAGGGATCGAACCTGGGTCTCCTGCATGGGAGGCAGACGCTTTAACCTCTGAGCCACCAGGGAAGCCCCCCTTAGGGCTGATTGGTTTGATTTCCTTGTTGTCCAAGGGATTCTCAAGAGTCTTCTCTAGCACCACAACTGAAAAGTCCCGGTTCTCTGGCATTTAGCCTTCTTTATCATCCAACTCTCACATCCATACATGACTACTGGAAAAACCATAGTTTTGACTATACAGCCCTTTGTTGGCAAAGTGATGTCTCTGCTTTTTAATAAGATGTCTAGGTTTACCATAGCTTTTCTTACAAGGAGCAAGCATCTTTTAATTTTGTGGCTGTAGTCACCGTCTGCAGTGGTTTGGGATATATCAAAGACATTAATAAAAGTGAATCCCTACAGGACGTGGAAGAGATGTCCTAAACCAATGGATTTGAAACTGAGAGCAAGACTTCTTGATGAATAATTTTAATATATTTTATATTGTAAATTATATGTATGTTATAGCTACTCAAGAGAATAAAATTTAAAATGAAATGAATAAATGCATGAACACATTGTCAATAAAATAAAGTTTCAAAACTGTAGGGTGATACATTTTTCCTCCCTTTCAAATGCCCCCAAACAAGAACAATAAGCAAAAATATTCATTTCAGCTACAAAGAGATCAAGGAGCAGATTTAACTACAAACTGTAATATATGAAAACATAAAATAGCTAGAATAGTAGGTGACTTAGGAGAATGGAGGGAGGTCAAACCTAAGAGCAGAAGCAATGAGAAGCAATCCATTATGTCCTGCAAAGCGCTGGCATGTTCAGAAACTAGAAATATAAGGCATGTACAGAAGAGGTGCTCTTCAGCTCAGTTCGGTTCAGTCGCTCAGTCATGTCTGACTCTTTGTGACCCCATGGACAGCAGCACACCCTTACTAGATATTAAAAAAAAAAAAGTTATGACCTGAAATTCTGAATAAAGGGTCTCTGCACTCCTACATCCTTCCTCTCCACCCTGCAGAGTCAGGCCACTACTTCTACCAAGTCTCAGGGGAGACAGAGTCTTAAGAGAAATGAAGTTGGAGAGGCTCTAGGGTCAGAGGAGGCTAGGGGTGAAAATCTATATCCCAAATAATCAGACACCCACTCTCCAAGCACTCTGTTCTTACCCAGCCCCTACACACTGGCTGCCAGGTTTATATCCTCAAGCAAAACATTGGCGAATCCCTGTCTGGATGAACTAAATGGCCTCAGATGTAAGACCTATATAGACATGTGTGTTTCCCAATAAGCTTGATGAATACTGCTTTACCATGAAAACTGCCAGCCAACAAACACAGTTTCCAATAATCATTTTCTGACCTCATTTTAAAATACGAATGGGCAGCCAAAATTCAACAGGCACTGGGTGAGTATCTACAGCACAGGAGAAAGAAGAATAACAAATAAACAGAGGAAAAAATTCAGACACAATGACTGAGACAGAAGCTAACTTCAAAGAGGCTACAGATAATATCCAGAGAGAGATGGCATCAGCTGCAGCAGGATACTATAAAAATTAGAAAGGAAAACTTAGAATAAGAAAAGTATTCTTGGACATGAAAGATATAATCACTGGGGAAAAAAAAAATGGTTGTTTCGAAATGGAAACATAAAAGGAGAAAAATCACCCAGGAAGTAGCACAAAAAGTAGAAAAGAAGGATGAAGAGGAAGAAATGACTTAAAAATTAGATCAGCAGGCTCAACAGCTGACTTATATAACTCTAAAACAGAGAAAACAGGGAGGAACCCAGTTCCTCCACAGAAAGATTATAGAAAAAAATGCAAAAGAGGACTAATCTCCAAATTACAAACTGCCCTACACAATATTTTTTTTTTAAATCCCACATCATGGCATTTCATCATGAAATTCTAGAACATCTCTGACAAAAAGACCATCCTAAAAGTCTCCAGAAAAGAACAAACAATTCACAAAAGACTGAAAGTCTGAATGAGCTGGGCCTCTCAACAACAGTCTCCACCAGTGGAGAGTTCCTCAAGGATCAACAGAGAAGAAAGCCATGTTCAGATTCAGGTTCTTAGAAGAAGAACTCAAGCACAACACCCAAAGAGAGAAAGGTGTGGTCTAGGAGACCACGTGATGGCACCTGGAGATTACTGCAGTCATGTAGAATAGGGTCACACATCATTAAAATAATGCTCAGGGAAAAACTAGGAAAAAGCTGAATTCTATACTTGGTACCTACATATAAACTCCCAACTTGGGCACTAGTACTTGGGAATTAGTACCTGGTAATAGTACTGTAGGTATTCCACTCCATATTAATTAATTACAAAAATGAATTAAAATAAATTTTCCAAAACATAAGTGTTGGAAGGAACATAAGAATTTTCATAAAGTCTGTAACAATATCAAGTCAAGTTTTAATCAAGCAAATAGAGCTAAGTTTCTCCTTTGAAACACTGATTGTCTTAAGAATTTGTGCTCTAATAGATGTCTAAAGAATCCTGAACTCTAACATAAAAAGTAGAAGTTAATACCACTCAAGTTATTAAAATGTTTTCTTTAAAAAAAAAAAAGGACTAAGAATTAACCAAGATCTTTAATAAAAAGTTTCCTTACATATCATTCTCAGTTTCTCTTAAAATTACTATTTAGGATTCTCTCATAGTTGTGTTTTCAATTACTTCAAGAATTATTTAAAGGACATTTGGTCTAAGAAGATAAAAAAAAAAGAAAGCAAACAGTTTAGAATGACTAGGGCAAAAAACTGATAAATATATGAAAGATAACATTTTGTAGAATAGTATGTTCTTCAATTTGAGACTTCCTGGCATCTTGTTTTGACACTTCAAATCAGGCTCCAGGGAACATAAAACACAAACTACCTTGAACTTTTCTGTACAATTTTTTTCTCATCCTTGTGGAAAAGAGAACTGTCATAGTGCAAAGTACTCTGAATAAAGAACTATAGTTCACTTGTCATCAAAAAACAAGTGGGGGGAAAAAAGGTTTCTAGTTGTAGTATTTAATCCATGCAGTAACTCACGAAACCTTCATTTATTTACTTACTCTAAGGAATAGAAGTATTTAATGTAGATACTGCCCTTATTAGTGAATTAGTCACACGTTTATAACTTTACACAGTTTCACTGTTTGATGGTAGAGTAACAAGAAAGTTAAGCAGTAATAAAGGGAAAATTTGACTTTAAGTTTTCACATACACTTGCACTAAATATACAGACTAGGAATGTGAGCAATACACCAGCATTCACAGGATTTTAAAACAATTGTCAGGGCACGTCATCCTCTTTCATTGCATAGATATATAACTATAGAGGTCATAACTGTGATCTGTATTCATCTGCACAATAAATACTGCTAAGTATTTCAAAATTATATGCAAGGGATTACAGAGAAAAATTAGATGTAGTTTCTCCTATCAAGGGCTTATAATGAAGTAAAACACCAAAAATTTGTCTTAGTTATATAAGCAGTAAAGGTGCCATGCACCATCTCTAAATCTAAAAATAAGCTGAAGGATTTAATTAACCATACCGGGGAAGCCTTGCATGTTGCAGTCCATGGGATCACAAAGAGCTGGACACAACTGAGCAAATAAACAACAATAATCAGATAACAATTCCCAAGGCATAAAAGAAATTAGATTGATCTTAATAGAAATAAGGGAAAGGGAGGAAGGAAAGAGGGAAAGAAGGGAGGAGAGAGAGGAAGAGGATAGAAAAGAAAATCTCTCTTCTATCTTGAGAAATAGAAAAATATAGAAAAATGAAAAGACTTCATCCCATCTCTAGTGAGCTTAAGAACTGATACCTTGAATGGGGGAAGCTATTGGGAAGGATGAAAAGGAAAGAAAATATACAGATCTCTAGGATTCTTAGAAGAAAGGGGACGGATGGGAAGCACCAGGAGTTGATCTGAACTAAGAAATTTAATCAGCAAGAGGTCCTGAACCTTGCCATTGCTCCCTTTCTTCTCCTTATCCCCAAAGAGAGCACACTTCCAATTGCACAGAGCCCCCAGAACCTGCTCTCCTTCATCCCTAGGCATAAGAAGTCTGCCCCCAGGTGATGCTAAGAGCGAGGTAAGGTGCTCACTCCCACTGTTCATGAAAGAACAGAACCCAGTTCCTCTGCCACAGTCAAATAAAGGGAGAGGATGGACTGACAGGTCCACAGATACCAAGCTGGGATTTGGAAAGCATCATCCTATAGAAAATTAACAAACATGGTGATTATTTAAAGTACTATATATTAAGCATATTATGTGTTAAATTGAAATTTGCTTATCACTGTTTACATAGGGAAATTCATTCCAAGTTACCAAATTCACCAAGGACGTTCAGGAATACAGGCCTTCCCTGGTGGCTCAGACAGTAAAGAATCCAACTGCAATGCAGGAGACCCAAGTTTGATCCTGGCAACCCACTCCAGTATTCTTGCCTGGAGAATTCCATGGACAGAGGGGCCTAGTGGGCTACCATCCATGGGGTTGCAGAGTCAGACACACCTGAGCAATTAACACTTTACTTCCTGGAATACAAGTTGCATATGTGTTGAGATTACCCATATAGGAAATGAGTATTCAATATTTGTGTGTATGCTTATTTTTCTAACATTACTTACTATATTTGAATATTAAGTGAAACATCCATTTACACTGGAATGTAACTTTTTAATGATAGTTAAATCATACAAAATGGCTGGGTTGGGTAATCCTAGAACAAACACTGTTTGGGGGTCCTTTCTGAGGTTGTATAAAAGTTCTTTCAGTCATGTTACTATTTGCTTTGGTGTCTCTATGCTATATCTACATGTCTTGGCTTTGCCAAGTATAAAGGGAAAATTAATGATCTAGGGTATTCCAGCAGTAAATGCGGCAGTCAGACTAGAGTTTGACTGTGACCATGACTGTCAGGATGACTTGAAAGGGACATATCACTTCATTTCTCTGGAATGCAGCTTTTCCCTATAAAAGGGAGTGGTTAAGTACGATGTTCCCCAGAGTTCCTTCCTGTTAGCACCATCTATTCTTCTCTCAGGAACTTTGCTTGTGTTCTGTTTATCCTATTGCTGCCTAACAAACTGCTCCAAAACATAGTGACTCGACACACGAATGCTTTTATCATATCACAGGATTTTGTGGATCACAACAGGACTTGGTGAAGCACTTCTTCAGTTCTGCATGATGTCAATTGGCTAAGCACGTCTTCGTTTTGGCATGATGTCAATAGAAGTCATAAGTATTCAGCCAGCGGATGGGCAGGTCTGGAGGGTTCAAGATTGTGTCACTCTGGTGTCCAGTACCTTGGCAGGGATGCCTAAAAGGCTGGGCTTAGCTGAGACTATCAATCAGAGAGCCTAAATATGGCCTCTCCAACATGGTGATCCCAATACAGTCAGATTGGACTTGACAAGAAAGCTGGGGGCTTCCAAAGAAAGGAGTCTAAGAAACAGTAAATGGAAACCACCAGTCTTTCAAAGCCTTGGACCAGACAGAATCACTTCCACTGTGTTATACTGGTCAAGTAATCAGACCCATCAAAGATCCTAGAATACCAAGATATAGATGCCACCTCTTGCTGGGGTTCGTTGCGGGGTGGGGGGACACGCAGGAAGGGGCTGCAGAAAGAATCAACAGGCATTTTTAATCCAGCATATAGCCTGTATCAAAGAATTGACACCTGCAGTGACACTCATTATCTGTCCAATATTTCACAGTAGAAAATAAAAAGATAAAAAAGGACAAACAGTCCCTGGCTTCAAAAAAGTTCTCAACACAACAAAAAGAATGGCAAAGGAAGCATTCCTTTTCTGCTTAGTAACCTAACTCAAGCTGATTTATTCTGTTGTTACTAATAGAACATTAATTAATAACTGATAAAAGCATGTATGGGGAAATGCCACATTTTAAAAAACACCAAATTATAAACAGAGTCTACCTATAAACTAGATCTGGAAGGAAGGAAAAAAGTTTTAGGATATGGAATTCATTTCCAATTTTTTAGTGATATAATTTAGTCTAAATGATATGTATCTTCAATTCCTAGGCAAAACACTGTAAAACTTTACTCAACAGAGTCTGCAGGAAGTTTCTGTCAATTCTAGTTTTATAATCAACTAACCATTTAGCTTATCAGACTCTTAATTCTTACAACTGGAAAAAAAAAACCCTAACTGGAAGAGATGCTAGCTACAACCAGTGTTTGTAACATAATGTGAAAATGTGGAAAGAAACCAGAATTATTTAAATACATAATTAAAATATTTTTTTCTCAAATAATTAACTGATTAAAACTTCTGATCACGTGGTCCTTCCTTAAATAGACCATTTGTTTCAACAAATGATACTTTCCTAATGGTCAAAATGAAATGAATTAATGATGCAATCTACAATTATTCATATTAAAACAATTAGGTCACAGGTTCTCTGGGTCATTTAAAGAACGCTCCCTCTGCTGTCTGTTTTCCGAACTAACTACAGACAAAACCATATCGCAACAGCGCCCTCCTGTGTGATCTACACAGCAACCACTTGAGCAATCACAGCTGTGCCAATTCTCATTGCCACAGAAGTTCTTTATTAAGCAACAAATATGCTTTATTTTTAAAGGCAATGCAATTTCAAATCAGCTTGGAAAGAAAGTAAAAATCTTTAGACACGCACTATTGTTCAGAAAATACAGACCCACAAATGGATGTAAAGCACGTGGATGTACATGGGGAGCAACACTTCCACAATAATGGTGGATTGCCTAATTCTTTCTCTGCAAGGGAAATGCTGTTTTTCCAACCCCTGACTCAATCAGAACAATCCCAAGGTGTCCTCAAAAGTGGTCTACAGACAACCTGCACCAGAGTCATAAGAATCACCTGTGAGGCGTTTATTAAACGTTCTAATACCTCAACCCCACTCCAGACCTACGGAAACAGACTCCCCAGGAATAGGAATCAGCACTGATATCAAACATTCTAGGTATGTAACACATGCCCAGTGAGGCTTGAGAACTGCCACCCTAACACATTACAAATATAAAATGACTTTTCTGGGATTGGAAGGTAATCATTAATAAATGAAGGATCACACATGCCTATGTATGGCTGAGTCCCTTTGCTGTTCACCTGAAACTACCACAATATTGTTATAATTGGCTATACCTCAACACAAAATGTTTTTGTTATTAAAAAAATTTTAATTAAAAAAAATGAAGGATTACTAACTTTTGTTAAAAGTGTTAATCTCTCAGTTGTGTCCGACTCTTTGCAATTCGATGAACTGTAGCCCACCAGGCTCCACTGTTCCTGAAATTCTCCAGGCAAAAAAAACAGGAGTTTGTTGCAATTGCCTCCTCCAGGTGATCTTCCCAAGCCAGGTATCAAACCTGGGTCTCCTGCATTGCAGAGAGATTCCTTACCGTCTGAGCCACCAAGGAAACCCATTAACCTTTTTTTAATGGAATTTCATTTGATCTCTGAACACTTGAATTATTTTTGATTCCATGTTTCAAAGACCAGAATTCTCTGCGCTGACATTTACAGCCTTACATTTAGTCTAACAATGGGTATCTGGCTTGCTACAGATGACAGTGCAACGACGGTACAGATTCACTCCCAAATCTTTGCTCTCGTAGATGANTTCAAAGACCAGAATTCTCTGTGCTGACATTTACAGCCTTACATTTAGTCTAACAATGGGTATCTGGCTTGCTACAGATGACAGTGCAACGGCGGTACAGATTCACTTCCAAATCTTTGCTCTCGTAGATGACCTGCATTCTATACAATGCAACAGAAAGGCTGAGAAAACACACTGCTCTCCACTTCATCTACTTTGTCCAGTTGTTCTCTAGGTCACAGGTCAGGATTTTCACTAACTTAAATCTCAACTAAATCCCAAGCAGTGGTCTGTCAACGAAAAATTAAACACCCAAAAGCACAGCTAAGCTCTTTCAGTCAGAATACATCCTGACTTGAGAAGGATCCAATTTCCTGGGTAGTTTCTAAAAATCATTCGAAATCCTATAAATTAAAAAATAATAAGATTTCTGACACTTTCTGAAACTATAATAAAAATGTTTTCTTTAATATATTTCCTGAAAACAATACCACTGGAAAAACACTGGAGGGACAGGGAGATCAGAATACAGTAAGGTTGGGTTTCATGTGCAGTTCAAAGGACAACTCTCTATTACTGTCACAATTTATGTTCTATGACATGAAAATTGGTGATACTGAAAGCAAAAAGGAGGAATTCTGCACGTAGTTTTTAAGTAGAATGCCACCTATCAATTTGGTGTTAGGCACTCAGGGCTGGAATTGAAATCTGAAAATCTTGGATCAAGTTTTGGCTACGCAAGCCTCTACAATTTAACCCTTGATCTTTGACTCAGCTTCTTTCCATATGTAAAACTGAGATAACACTAACCCTTCTACTGACTACATTCAGATATTAAAAGGATAACAGCGATAACCTATTTGAAAGTACCTTGCAAGCTGTACCATCACTAACACAGGCAGGAAGCCCCACGTACCCTCAGAAACTGGCATAAGAGAAGTCATACTGCTCTGAACAGCCTGGACCTCCACAATCTAAGAGCCAGTCTTACTGGTTTTGAAAAGCCATTCTTCTCAAAGAAATAAAAAAGCATTTTTATATTTAAATTCTGTGCAAGTACTAAATTTTATATATCCAGAGATAAACTAATCAACCTCAAGCTAATGTGTGAAAAGAACCTCTGGGTAAATCTCACACTGGCTCTGTTCCATCAGGCATACTGGTCACATCATGTATGAGAGATGTCTCAGAAATGCCTACCTCTAGAATTCTACCATGCAAAACAATTCATAATAGGGGCCTGGTGTATTAATAAAAACAATCATTTTGTGTTTTCAAAAAAAATTTAAGGAGGGGGAGAAGAATAGAGGAAGGGAAGAGGAAGGGAAGGGTCATCAGGAGTGTGCAAATGTCACTAATACAAGATGGCCTGAATGTGGATCCTGCCCCTGTGACTTCTTGTCTGTGTAAAATTGATCAAATAACATGTTTCTTAAACCTGAACATCTTCCTCTATAAGATGGATATGATGATAGCATCTACTTCACTGAGGTAATGGGAAAAGTATATATTATAAAACTCATCTTAGCATAACATCTGGTGCATTGTAAGGACTGAATAAATATTACTGACAATAGTAATAACTACTAAGTTATTACCTTTAAATAAGCCTCTAGACTGATGGGTCAAAGGAATATCCAGGACTAAAATATCTTAATTTCTAAAGAATAACTGAGAAATATCTCATGACACTCTGGATACTGCTGCTACTGCTAGGTTGCTTCAGTTGTGTCTGACTCTGTGCGACCCCATAGACGGCAGTCCACCAGGCTCCGCCATCCTTGGGATTCTCTAAGCAAGAGCAGTGGAGTGGGTTGCCATTTCCTTCTCCAATGCATGAAAGTGAAAAGTGAAAGTGAAGTCGCTCAGTCATGTCTGACTCTTAGCAACCCCATGGACTGTGGCCTACTAGGCTCCTCTGTCCATGGGATTTTCCAGGCAAGAGTACTGGAGTGGATTGCCATTGCCTTGACACTGTGGATAGACAAAACGAAAATAAGACCAAAATGATGACATAAGTATACATATACCAAACACAATGACAGGTACAAAGCAGACCCTCAGTAATTACTGGTTGAACAGACTGGCAACAGGTCGAGAAAAAAACCAACGTGTTTACAATCCATTAGCAAACCTTTGAAGCAGGCTAGACTAGAAAGCTTCATTTTTCACTCTTGACTGAAGACACTAATGTCATCTATATTTGTGTGCATATGAAGCAATACTGAGAGGAACAATTACTGCAGTGAAAGAATACCATTCAATAATATGACATGCTGGAAGAATGGATCAAAATTTAGACTTAAATAGGGAAAGGTAAAACACTACAACAATTACAGTTAAATT
Organism: Raphicerus campestris; assembly: GCA_006410735.1. Classification (NCBI taxonomy): domain Eukaryota; kingdom Metazoa; phylum Chordata; class Mammalia; order Artiodactyla; family Bovidae; genus Raphicerus; species Raphicerus campestris. Next base: position 512,217 of record SJYW01027101.1, read on the forward strand.
ATTTTCTAACCATTATACACAATCTCGGTTTATATACAGTTCGTAAGAAAGTATAGAAAGTATTGTACCAGGGTTTTCTTGGTCACAGGAAAATTAAACTCACCATTGAAAATGCTTAAGGAGACTATATGGATCACCTATCAGATATTTTTCAGAGACAAATCCTACTTTAGGTAAGAAAAAAAAAAAAAAAACCTGTTATCTGAACCATCTGTTCAATTCAGCAAGTATTTATAGAGGGTCTACAAGATGCCAGGCAAAAGGCTGGGGTCTGGAAATGCTCTGACGTCTGAGGCAAACTTGGTTCCTGCTGCCCCCAGAGAACTTCCTGGGTAGTGGAACGATGGTACGTAAACAGACGGATGAGGCAACTTACTGGGCGAATACCAGAGCGCTGACACAGAGCTGAAAGAGAAGACTCGCTCAGCACAGTGCTCAGAGAGAGGTACTGGAAGCGAGCTTTGTACTCAGGCTTCCTTGGTGGCTAGGATGGCAAAGAATCCACCTGGCATGTGGGAGGCCTGGGTTCAATTCTAGGGTCAGGAAGATCCCCTGGAGGAGGGCGTAGCAACCCACTCCAGTATTCTTGCCTGGAGAATCCCATGGAACCTGGTGGGCTACAGTCCACGGGGTTGCAAAGAGTTGGACACAACTGAGTTTCTAAGCACAAGGAGCAAAGAGATGCAGGAAGTCAAACGTCTTATGTAAAGACCTGATCCTCACTGGTCAGATAAGCATAGAAATGATGTACTAGAAAATGGCAAGGAGTTAAGTGTGACTCAAGAACAGAGTACACATGAGGAAAGGGCTGGTGACAGGGTTAGTTAGAAAGGTGGTTCAGCTATGCAGTACCCCAAAAGCCCTAGTAAAATCAATATTCGAAGAATGATGGGGATCTGTGGAATGGTTTAAGAATGGAATAATCTGATTGGCCCTTTAAATTGTCTATAAAAAAGGGAACTTGATACATGATCAAAGCATGTTAAAATGCTTCGAGAAAGAAGAGGTGGTGAATAAATGATACTTGTAGAGTAGATACTCATTTGGAAAAAAATTAGAATCCTATCATGTGTAAAAATAAGTCACGCTGCATTAAAGACCCAAGTATGAGAAGCAAAATGTTGAAATGACTAAATGAAAATATATTCATGAAATAGGAGAAACAAATTTATTAAAATGCACAATAATATGAAACTGGATTTAACTAAACTAAAACAAAATATTCTGTATCATGACACTACTAAAAAAAAGTAGGCTTAAAGCTCAACATTCAGAAAATGAAGATCATGGCATCTGGTCCCATCACTTCATGGGAAATACATGGGGAAACAGTGGAAACAGTGTCAGACTTTATTTTGGGAGGCTCCAAAATCACTGCAGATGGTGATTGCAGCCATGAAATTAAAAGATGCTTACCCCTTGGAAGGAAAGTTATGACCAACCTAGATAGCATATTGAAAAGCAGAGACATTACTTTGCCAACAAAGGTCCGTCTAGTCAAGGCTATGGTTTTTCCTGTGGTCATGTATGAATGTGAGAGTTGGACTGTCAAGAAAGCTGAGCACCAAAGAATTGATGCTTTTGAACTGTGGTGTTGGAGAAGACTCTTGTGAGTCTGTTGGACTGCAAGGAGATCCAACCAGTCCATTCTGAAGGAGACCAGTCCTGGGTGTTTGTTGAAAGGACTGATGCTGAGGCTGAAACTCCAATACTTGGCCACCTCATGCAAAGAGTTGACTCATTGGAAAAGGCCCTGTTGCTGGGAGGGATTGGGGGCAGGAGGAAAAGGGGACAACAGAGGATGAGATGGCTGGATGGCATCACTGACTCGATGGACGTAGGTCTGAGTGAACTCTGGGAGATGGTGATGGACAGGGAGGCCTGGCGTGCTGCGATTCATGGGGTCGCAAAGAGTCAGACACGACTGAGCAACTGAACTGAACTAAACTGAACTGATGGCAAGCCATAATTATCGAGAAAAGATCACAGCAATGTTTACAATTATAAAACGATCAGTATTCATACTAACTATAAAGGACTCTTACAAATCAATAAAAAACATAATAGAAAAATATAGATAATTCACAAAGAAGAAACATGAATGGTCAGAAGCAAATGAAAAGATGTGCAACCTTACAAGTAGTCAATCTAAAGCAAATCAATGCTATAAGTAATTTCATTACACTCATTATACTGGCAGAAACTTTAAAATCTGAAAATACCAGCTGTTGATGAGAAAATGTGGAAATGGAGACACAGTACTGGTGGGTACAACCACTTTGGAGAAGCAATTTGGCAGTATCTAGTGAAATTGATTACGTACCTGCTCTGCAGCCAAACAATCCCAATTGTGAATACATACAGCAGAGAACGCCTTCACATGGGCATAAGAATGTGCACTTCAGTGTGTTTTTTAATGATAGAAATTAAGAAGATTTTCAATTTTCTTCAATGGAGAAAGGATAAATAAATTGTAATATATACATACAATGAAATAAAATTAAAATAAACTAGATCTACATTTACTGACAGGGAATAATCAAAGACGTTGAATGAAACTGTAAGTTGCAGAGATAGTCATACAATATATATTTTTACATAAATCACTAAAACAAAGTACAGTGCTATATATTGCAAAAGTATAAAAATATGAAAAGAAGGCTGCACACCCACCTCAGGACAGTGCTTCCCTCACAGTAGGAAGAAAGGAGAGACAGAACAGGATGGAGAACAAAAGAACAAAGAAGAGAGCTACCATGAATGAACAACCTCCTGTTTCCTCAAAAGAAAAAATAAGTACTTCTCCACATGTTTGGAATTATTTCATGGTTAAAAGCTTATTATTACATGTTACAAAGTGGATGAACTTCGAAAACTTGCTAAGTGAAAGAAACCAGACACAGAGGTCATACATTATATGATTTCATTTATACGAAATATATAAAGTAAGCTAAATGCATAGAGACAGGAAGCAAATTACTNAAAAGCTTATTATTACATGTTACAAAGTGGATGAACTTCGAAAACTTGCTAAGTGAAAGAAACCAGACACAGAGGTCATACATTATATGATTTCATTTATACGAAATATATAAAGTAAGCTAAATGCATAGAGACAGGAAGCAAATTACTGGTTGCCAGGGGTTGGGTGAAGGCATGGGTTGGGGAGTGACTTAATGGATACAAGGTTTCCATTTGGGGTGATGGAATTAAACAGAGGTAATTACTGCACAACACTGTAAATGTGCCAAATGCCACTGAATTATATGCTTGAAAATGCTTAATTTTATGTTATATGAATTTTAGCTCCTCAATTTAAAAAAAAA
>SJYW01027101.1:515633-539879 GCA_006410735.1 Raphicerus campestris
CCGGAGCGCGAGGCTGAGCCCGAGGTCTGGGCGGATCCGCGTCGCGGGAGGCGGGATGCATGTGATCGGGCGCTCCCTCGGGGCTAGCCTGGCAGAGCGCAGGCGGGGCAGGGGTCTGGGCAGCCCTGACCCCCTAGACCTTTTCATTCTTCTTGCTCTGCTATTGGAGAGCTGTCTCTGGGCCGCCATGACAGGCCCACCGTGCCAGGAGAGCGGGGGGCCAGGTTTGTCCCCGTCCTTCCCCCACGTGCCTCTTGCTTCCACTCTGCAGCTGAGGACACCGGCGAGGGAGAAGGGGTGGACGGGGAACAGGCAGTACAATCGGTGCCGAAAACTACTGAGATGTTTGAGAATTCTGAGTAAGGGATGAGTAAACCTGACGTCCTAGCAATTAGGAAAATNGGACACCGGCGAGGGAGAAGGGGTGGACGGGGAACAGGCAGTACAATCGGTGCCGAAAACTACTGAGATGTTTGAGAATTCTGAGTAAGGGATGAGTAAACCTGACGTCCTAGCAATTAGGAAAATTATTCATTTTCTTCTGATAACAGCAGCTCGCATCTAATGAGTCCCTACTCTGCCTAGTCCCATTCTACCTCACAACAGACTCATAAATTAGACGTTTACCCCGTTTTACAGATAAGGGAATTGAGGCTCAAAGTCATGGAGTACCTGGTACAAAACAGGGCTAGTGAAGTAGTGCAGTGAAGCTTCCAACCCAAAAGATTCCATGCCCCAAATCCAGACTGCTTGAAGTAGCAATTACATTATGCTCACCTGAGATGCAGTCGCCCTACTCTGAATTCTGAGTGGTAGATCTGTTTCTGCTCTTCCAATAAGTGCCCCATCCCAGTGCACTGTTCCGGATTTCCAAATGTTTTATACACTCTTTGTTCTTTGACCAAATTAGGTAACATCTGTCCCTGGCTTCTGTTAACCAGGTTTTCTTAACCTTCACAACCTCTGCCAGGGAAAGGCAAACACTGCCTTCTAAAGACACTGGCAACCCCCCCCCCTGCGCCATATCTGTGTGTCCCCCCTCACCCCAACACACACACACAAACACACACCATGGCACCAACCGCTGCTGACACCCAGGGTTTGCTAATCCCCAGCCTGTGAGAAATCCATAGTACTTCATAGAGGCACAATATTTTGAGTCAAAGAGCTTACAGAATCCAAGTTTTGCTCACGTCAAAATTAAAACCCAATAAATAGCAGTATTGACCTGGGTTACACATCAAGAGTGGTCTCCAGGACACTTTATGCAATGCAATGGCTAAGCCCAGACCAAATGGTAGTTCTCCTGAGGGATAAAATTAGTAATACTAATCATGATGATAGCGTACATATTGGTGCTGTGTGCCAGGCAAAGCCCTCATTCACATCCTATTCCCTGAAGGATGGTCTGGATTCTATGTGGATTTCAAGAGAATTTAATGTAAAAACGTGCAGATATGTTGAAGTCTTTCCAACAAAATAAAAAAGCATGTATTTGCAGATAACTTGAGCTGAAAACATAAAGAAATACATTTTCTTCATCATCATCATCAATCATTCTTATTTTCAGCCAAAAGTCCAGCAGACAGTCATTGCTCCCTTCTGAAAATGATATAGTTTGAACATTCTAACAGGAAAGTGAATCAATGGCTGAGGTTTGTCCCCTCCCTACTCAACAACTCTCTCTTTGTCTTTCTGTCTCATACAGAGAAAGAGAGAGCAGGCTCTTTTTTTGCCAGAGAAAAGAGTAGGTGGAAACTATATCTTTGGAATCACTGGAAATACTATTTCCCAGTAGTGTATACTGCTCCACTTACCAGCATAAATTTTTAACCTCAGGAAAGAATATTCATTGGCTGGAATGAGATCTCAATTGTGTCTCCCCTCTCTGGGCATTTTCTCATTTAGTGGAAATCCAGGGAGTATCCATTTGCAGGCTTTATACTCCTCCTCTAACCCCCATGAGTAAACCTTGTTATACCTGTAGTAATGGGGGGTGGCAAAAAGGAAAAGAACAAATCTCTGAGGAATGAGAATTTAAATAGTTTTGTCTTGTAGATTGATGTTAAATATTGAATTTGCTCCCAGACACCTGGAGGATCTATATCAAGAATGATACAGTTCCCTCATTCACATTTTTGAAGCAAGCCAACAAAAGAATTAGCTTTTGTATCCAAGAGATTAAAAAAAATATTCTGAATAAAGAACTATGCAATATAAAAGGTACAGAATACTATGAGACCTAGTACAGCCTAAGAGAATACAGAGACATTTTTCTGTGAAAAACGAAGTTCAAAAGAGATTTTCCTTCCCATCACTAATAAAGATATCTGAAACAGTAAAGCAGATATCTGGTCACCACGGAGCCAGTCCTCCCCTAGCGGCTGGTCATTTTTGACTTGACCCTGTAAAATGGTAAAGGAAGCATTTGTCTCCTGGCCCCTCCCCCACTGTAAGCCTTTTCTGCCCCTTGGTCTCTCTCCAGGGATCCTAGCCTTCCTACCTCTAAGGAAAATGTGACCTCTCTGCTTTGTTCTCTCCCTTTCTCAACCAATCAAATTGCTTAACCCTTTATATTGGGAAAGATAGCCCATGTACAGAAAAGAAGATCACAAACAGAACTGTGTGATGATTTATCATAAGGCAAACACTGATGTCAGAGGATGAAATGCATTATTATCAGTCATCCCAAAGCCCCGCCCTCCAATCCAGATTTTCCGAATAATCATAGTAAACTCATAGTTTAACCATAAGTATCCATCCCTACTCACAATAGAGTAGGTTGTCTGGTTTGGACCTTTATGTAAATGGAATCATGCAGTAGGACCCTTTTGTGCTTGACTTGGTGGTTCCCTTTACCCGTTGTTTACTATATGCTTCCATGCTTTTGTTTATTTTGTTTATTCTTCCATGCTTTTACAAGTTTCTCTAGTTTTTCTAACTCTTCTGTTGTATGTAACTACCACAGTTTATGTATTCATTCTACTACTGATAAGCATCTGGGTTATTTCCCGCTTTGGACTGTTTCAGTACTGTTGCAGTGAACATTTTACACCCTTCTCTTGGTGGTGTGCGTGCATTTCTGCAAAGCATGTATACACAGCTGGCATTGTGAGGTCATGCTGTGTCTATGCTCATCTCCTGTAGATACTGCCAGTTTCTCAGATTAACTGTACCAATTTTCACCATGCCAGCAATGCATGTTTCCCCACTTCTTCACATCCTTGACCTTTGGAATATTATTAGAATTTGTACAATAGACATTCTGGTGTATGTACAGAAATACCTCATGGTGGAATTTGACTTTTGTTGATGACTGATGAGGTTGAGCACTTGTTCACGTGATTATTTGCCATTTGGACATTCTCTTTTGCTAAATACCAGTTCTCTTGCCCGTTTTATGATGTTGTCTGTCTTTTTCTTATTCTAGTTATATTCTAGTTATGGGCTCTTTTTTCATGTCTTGTAAATCTATTCTCCCATTCTGTCTTATATCTTAGACCTCATTGATATTTTTTGAGAAACTGTTCTTAATAGTCACAGGACTACTCAAGTATTCTTAATCTAATATTCTTATTTCTAGTGTCAATTTTAACTAGCATTTTATAAGAATTTTTCTCTTTCATCTAAATTTTTTAATGTTTGGCATGTTCAGTTGCTCAGTCGTGTCCGATTCTTTGTGACCCCATGCTCCAGGGTCCTCTGTCCATGGGATTTTCCAGGCAAGAATACTGGAGTTGGTTGCCATTTCCTCTTCCAGGGGATCTTCCTGACCCAAGGGTCAAACCCACGTCTCCTGCTTCTCCTTCATTGCAGGTGAATTCTTTATTGCTTGAGCCATCAGGGAAATATTTTAGCAGAAAATTATTCATATTTTTTTCTTAACTGTTTAATACCTANCCTCTTCCAGGGGATCTTCCTGACCCAAGGGTCAAACCCACGTCTCCTGCTTCTCCTTCATTGCAGGTGAATTCTTTATTGCTTGAGCCATCAGGGAAATATTTTAGCAGAAAATTATTCATATTTTCTTCTTAACTGTTTAATACCTAAAGGGTGTATTGTATTGGCCTATTCCTTAGTCCTAACATTAGCTATTTGTGCTTTCTCTCTTTTCTTTTTGATGATATTCATCAGAATTTATGAATTTTAAAGCTTTTCAGGAGTGACTTTGTTGTCTGTTTGTGTTCTGTTTTACTTCTATTCTAATCTTTTTTTTTTCCCCTTCTTCTTTCTTTGGGTTTATTTGCCATTCTTTGTTTCCCCTAAATTTTTTATGTGGATGCTTATAGTTCATTCATATTTAGCTTTTCATATTTTCTGACATTCACATTTAAAGACACGTGTTTCCTCTCAAGTATGACCAGAGCTTTATCTCTCAAGTTTCAATGAGTTCTATTTTGATTATTATTTATTTCAATGTATTTTCCATTGTGATAGAGTTTTTTCTAGATGTCATTTTCTTTCGTTCTTTTTTTTTTTAATGTAATTAAATTTCTTTGTTGTCATGGACAATACTCTATGTGATTTCAGTCCTTTGAAAGTTGCTTTTTGGCCAAGCATGTGGTCAACATTTATAATAGTATGTGTATGGTTGAAAAGAAGGTGTTTTCATTTCAGTGTGCCAACCATGTTGTTTAAATTCTCTGTATTCATAGTGATTTTTATTTGTTTATTCTACTGTATTCTGAAAGATGTTATATTGAAATCTCCCACTATGATTGTGGATTTTTTTAAACTCTATTTTGCTTTATATGCTTTAAGGCTAAATTTTTAGAAGTTAGTTTTAGTATATTATTTTACAAATTTAGAATTAGTACGTCTTTTTGGTAAACTGAAACATTGAACATTTTGAGCTGTTCTCCTTTACCTCTATTAACTTTTCTGCCTTAAAGTTTTCCTTTGATAGTCATACAGTTTGGCTGATGTTTTATGGTACATCTGTTTTCCATACTTTGGGTCAGCATTTTTTATCTCCATGTTTTATGTGTCTTTATGACATATGATTAGGTCTCTCTTTTTTTTTTAATCCAAGTAGGTGATCATTGCTTTTAATTGAAGAATATTTTGTGTTAAATGTCTATCCTAATAAGTGCTATCTTCTTATCTAACCATTTCTGTGTTTCTTCTCCCCTTCTTTCTTCTCTTGGATTATTTTATATTGCTTCATGTTTTTCCTTCTGCTTATCCATTTGTCATACCTGATTGATTCATTTTCCAGCTTTCCCCACCCTGCCCTGGGTCCCAAGGTAGGTCACGTTTATGAATGACATCAAAGAGTTTCCTTGCTTTCTAACTTCTGGTTGGTTTTGCTCAATGGAAGAAACCAGTAAGAAACTGAACAGTGGGAAGAATGTGAAGTTGGGATGTTTCTTCCCTTTTTCTCCTGTCAGGTGGCATGGTTCCTCCCTTGCAGTGCAGTCCACTGCATGTGTAAGTGTTACCTGACCTCTCTGTGTAATCCTATGGGAATTTCAAGCTCAGAAAACTGTACAAATGCTGCTACTTTGCCTACTGCTATTGCTGTGAGTGACAAACTGTCCTTTGTCTCTGACCCAGGAGTTTTGTGTCTTCTGCCAGCACCCTTGAAACTACAGCAGGATAATTTGTCAGCTTGCAAGCTGAGTAAAAACTCGGATAGATCTTGACACAATGGAGTTTCCACTAGCTCCTTTTGTTATATTTTGTTTTGTCTTGTTTAAACTTGGTCACATCTTTATAAGGAGCTCCTTTATTAAACTCTCTTCAAATTACCCAGCTTGAATGTGCCATCTGTTTTCCGCTTTATTAACTTGCGAATAATGCACATTTTTAGTATTCTTTTAATGATTGTATCAGAGATTACAGCATAAATAAATAATAATTTAATTTTAACCACCTTTCCAAACAATGCAAGAATATCAAACACTTTTATATGAAATGTCCAGAATAAGCAAATCTGTAGAGATAGAAAGTAGATTAGTGGTTATATAGGACCGCTTGGGTTGGGGTAAAATGGAAAATAATTGCTACTGGGTGTGAGATTCTTCAGGGTGTGATAAAAATGTTCTAGAATTAATTGTAATGTTGGTTGTACAAATCTGCACATATATTAATAGCTATTGAACTGTACATTTTAAGTGGTGAATTGTGTGATATGTGACCTGTATCTCAACATAGTTGGACACTCCCTGGTGGTCTAGTGGTGAGGATTCCACAGTCCCAACATAGTTGTTATAATATGGTCTTTTATGACTGGCTTCATTCACTTAGCATACATTTTCAAGATTCATACATGTTGTAGCATTTATATATACAGTTTATCCGTTCATCACTTGATGGATATTTGGATTTTTTTCCACTTTTTGGCTATTGTGTATAGTGCCACAGTGAGTATTTGCCTACAAGTTTTTGTGTGGACATGTTTTCAATTCTCTTTGAGATTGCAAAGCTATTTGGTAACTCTGTGTTTAATCATTTAAGGAACTGCCAGAATATTTTCCGAAGTGTCTACACCAGCAGTATACAAAGGTTCCAGTTTCCCCTCATTTTGACTAACACTTGTTATTTTCTGTCTTTTGAGTATAGCCATTCCAGTGGGTGCCATGTGGTACCTCATTATGACTTGCACTTCCCAAATGGCTNGGAAATATTTTAGCAGAAAATTATTCATATTTTCTTCTTAACTGTTTAATACCTAAAGGGTGTATTGTATTGGCCTATTCCTTAGTCCTAACATTAGCTATTTGTGCTTTCTCTCTTTTCTTTTTGATGATATTCATCAGAATTTATGAATTTTAAAGCTTTTCAGGAGTGACTTTGTTGTCTGTTTGTGTTCTGTTTTACTTCTATTCTAATCTTTTTTTTTTCCCCTTCTTCTTTCTTTGGGTTTATTTGCCATTCTTTGTTTCCCCTAAATTTTTTATGTGGATGCTTATAGTTCATTCATATTTAGCTTTTCATATTTTCTGACATTCACATTTAAAGACACGTGTTTCCTCTCAAGTATGACCAGAGCTTTATCTCTCAAGTTTCAATGAGTTCTATTTTGATTATTATTTATTTCAATGTATTTTCCATTGTGATAGAGTTTTTTCTGGATGTCATTTTCTTTCGTTCTTTTTTTTTTTAATGTAATTAAATTTCTTTGTTGTCATGGACAATACTCTATGTGATTTCAGTCCTTTGAAAGTTGCTTTTTGGCCAAGCATGTGGTCAACATTTATAATAGTATGTGTATGGTTGAAAAGAAGGTGTTTTCATTTCAGTGTGCCAACCATGTTGTTTAAATTCTCTGTATTCATAGTGATTTTTATTTGTTTATTCTACTGTATTCTGAAAGATGTTATATTGAAATCTCCCACTATGATTGTGGATTTTTTTAAACTCTATTTTGCTTTATATGCTTTAAGGCTAAATTTTTAGAAGTTAGTTTTAGTATATTATTTTACAAATTTAGAATTAGTACGTCTTTTTGGTAAACTGAAACATTGAACATTTTGAGCTGTTCTCCTTTACCTCTATTAACTTTTCTGCCTTAAAGTTTTCCTTTGATAGTCATACAGTTTGGCTGATGTTTTATGGTACATCTGTTTTCCATACTTTGGGTCAGCATTTTTTATCTCCATGTTTTATGTGTCTTTATGACATATGATTAGGTCTCTCTTTTTTTTTTAATCCAAGTAGGTGATCATTGCTTTTAATTGAAGAATATTTTGTGTTAAATGTCTATCCTAATAAGTGCTATCTTCTTATCTAACCATTTCTGTGTTTCTTCTCCCCTTCTTTCTTCTCTTGGATTATTTTATATTGCTTCATGTTTTTCCTTCTGCTTATCCATTTGTCATACCTGATTGATTCATTTTCCAGCTTTCCCCACCCTGCCCTGGGTCCCAAGGTAGGTCACGTTTATGAATGACATCAAAGAGTTTCCTTGCTTTCTAACTTCTGGTTGGTTTTGCTCAATGGAAGAAACCAGTAAGAAACTGAACAGTGGGAAGAATGTGAAGTTGGGATGTTTCTTCCCTTTTTCTCCTGTCAGGTGGCATGGTTCCTCCCTTGCAGTGCAGTCCACTGCATGTGTAAGTGTTACCTGACCTCTCTGTGTAATCCTATGGGAATTTCAAGCTCAGAAAACTGCACAAATGCTGCTACTTTGCCTACTGCTATTGCTGTGAGTGACAAACTGTCCTTTGTCTCTGACCCAGGAGTTTTGTGTCTTCTGCCAGCACCCTTGAAACTACAGCAGGATAATTTGTCAGCTTGCAAGCTGAGTAAAAACTCGGATAGATCTTGACACAATGGAGTTTCCACTAGCTCCTTTTGTTATATTTTGTTTTGTCTTGTTTAAACTTGGTCACATCTTTATAAGGAGCTCCTTTATTAAACTCTCTTCAAATTACCCAGCTTGAATGTGCCATCTGTTTTCCGCTTTATTAACTTGCGAATAATGCACATTTTTAGTATTCTTTTAATGATTGTATCAGAGATTACAGCATAAATAAATAATAATTTAATTTTAACCACCTTTCCAAACAATGCAAGAATATCAAACACTTTTATATGAAATGTCCAGAATAAGCAAATCTGTAGAGATAGAAAGTAGATTAGTGGTTATATAGGACCGCTTGGGTTGGGGTAAAATGGAAAATAATTGCTACTGGGTGTGAGATTCTTCAGGGTGTGATAAAAATGTTCTAGAATTAATTGTAATGTTGGTTGTACAAATCTGCACATATATTAATAGCTATTGAACTGTACATTTTAAGTGGTGAATTGTGTGATATGTGACCTGTATCTCAACATAGTTGGACACTCCCTGGTGGTCTAGTGGTGAGGATTCCACAGTCCCAACATAGTTGTTATAATATGGTCTTTTATGACTGGCTTCATTCACTTAGCATACATTTTCAAGATTCATACATGTTGTAGCATTTATATATACAGTTTATCCGTTCATCACTTGATGGATATTTGGATTTTTTTCCACTTTTTGGCTATTGTGTATAGTGCCACAGTGAGTATTTGCCTACAAGTTTTTGTGTGGACATGTTTTCAATTCTCTTTGAGATTGCAAAGCTATTTGGTAACTCTGTGTTTAATCATTTAAGGAACTGCCAGAATATTTTCCGAAGTGTCTACACCAGCAGTATACAAAGGTTCCAGTTTCCCCTCATTTTGACTAACACTTGTTATTTTCTGTCTTTTGAGTATAGCCATTCCAGTGGGTGCCATGTGGTACCTCATTATGACTTGCACTTCCCAAATGGCTCACAGTGTTGAACATCTTTTCATGCACCAACTGACCATTTATATGTCTTCTTTGAAGATATGTCTATTCAGATCCCCTCTCCATTTTTCACTTGGTTCCTTTTCTTTTGTTTTCAGTTGGTTTATTTGTCCCAGTGTGGGTTTTCTTTTCACTTCTGATGATTTTTTAAATTACAATGGAAGCTTAGATAAAGTCCAGTGTTTTTTTGACATGTGCTATTGATATCATATCTAAGAAAGCTGATGTCACAAATATATACTCCTATATTTTCTTCTCAGTTTTAGAGTTTTAGCTCTTAACGTTTAAGTCCATAATGCATTTTTATATATCATGTGAAAAGAGAATCCAACTTCATTTTTTATATGTATATATTCAATTGTCCCAGCATTATTTATTGAAAAGACTTTTGTTTCCATTGCATTATTTTGACATCATTGTGAAAAATCAGTTGACCATAATATGAGGATTTACTTCTTGACTTCCAATTCTGTTCCATTGAGCTCTATTTTTCGTATGCCTGTTATACTCTTTTTATTATTGTAAATTTTTAGTTAGTTTTGAAATTGGGAATTGTGAGTCCTCCAGCTTTGTCCTTTCTTTAAAGTTTGTTTAAGGTATTCTGTATCCCCTTAATTTCCTCTTGAATTTTAAGATCAGTTTGTCAGTTTCTGCAAAGGAGCCAACTGAGATTTTGATAGGGATTTCACTTAAGCTTCCGTTCAGTTAAGAGGAGAATATTGACCTTTTAAACATATTAAGTCTTCTAATCTATGAACATGGGATATCTTTCCCTTTATTTAGGTCTTCTTTAGTTTCTTTCATCAATGTTTTGTTGTTTTCAGATTATAAATGTTGTACTACTTTTTATAAATTTATTACTAAGTACTTTATCTTTTTTGATGCTAATGCAAATGGAATCATTTTCTTAAATTCATTTTTGGATTATTCATTTTTAGTGTATATAAATTAAATTGAATTTTTGTATATTCATTCTGTATCCTGCAACCTTGCCGAACTGACTTATTAGTTCTAATAGATTTGAGGATGCTTTTTTTTTTTCCGCTTAGGATTTTTCATATGCAATATCAGGTCATTTGCAAATAAAGACAATTTTAGTTCTTCATTTCTAATCTGCATACCTTTTAGTTTATTTTGCCTTCTTTATTCTTTTTTTTTCTTTTTGTCTAATTGCCCTGACTAGAGCCTATAGTACAATATTGAATAAGAGTGGTGAGAACAGATATCCTTGTCTGGATTCTAATCATAGGGGGAACAATTCAATCTTTCAGCCTTAAGTATGCTGTTAGCTGTGTGTTTTCATAGATGACTTTTATCAAGTTAAAAAAGTAAACTTCTTTTCCTAGTTTTACTATGAAGAAGTATAGGATTTTGTAAAATGATCTTTTCTGCTCAGCTTCCTATTTGAAGGATTTTTTGCTGCATAGAGAATTCCTACTTGGCACTACTTTCTTTCAACACTTTGAATATATGCGTCCATTGCTCTGCTTAATTGTTTATATTGAGAAATCAACTCAGTCTAATTGTCATTTATTTTGAAAGTAATTTGAACCCTATTTACCCCCCTTATTCTTAAGGTTTCCCTTTCCTTTAATATTCTGCCATTTTATTGTGTTGCACCTGGGTGAGAATTTCTTTTTATTCTTCTTGCAGTTTGTAAGTGTTCTTGAATCTGCTGCATAATATTTTTTGTCATCTTAGAAATGTTTTTAGCCGTTACCTCTTCAAATAATGCTCCTTCCCCTTTCCCTCCTTTCTTGGATTCTAATTATGTATATCTTAGACCTTATCACTGTGCCCTCCTTGCCTATTGGCATTTCTCATGTATTAACAAATTTTTATTTTTTCATACTTTCTGCTAGGTATTTTTTCCTGACATATCTTTCTTCAGCTGAGTCCAAGATATTAATAAATCCATTCATTCATACATAAATTCATGTGAAAGTATCCTATTTTTAGTATCTAAATACCTGTTAAAATTCAGTCTTCTTGTTTATCTCCTTGAACGTAATAGGTGTTATTTTAAAGTGTCTGATAATGCCAGTCTTTGAACCCCTCATGCGTCTATTTGCTATTCTTATTATATTTGATTCCCATCTTTTTATCTCTTTAAACTCTTGGTTATTTATTTTTGTTTACCTGACATTGATTTGCAAAATAACTATTAGAAATAAGCGGAGGCCTAAAATGACACTAGCTTCCTTCCCAAAGGGTTGTAATTGCTTCTCCCTGCTTCTGGAAGCACTAGGACTCTGAAATTACCTCATCTGATGATGACTCAAAGCTGACCTCCTGGTCATTTAAAGATTTACTACTTCTGATTTGCCACTACTGCTAGAGTACATCCTTTTGGTGACCCATCCCAAATCAAAGAGTGTTTCCAGGATTCCTTTTTCTACTTTAATAGTGCTGTATTATCATAACCCTCACAAGACTATAAAAAATAATTGCTCAGTCTTTCAGCCATCCTCTAGAACTGACGAATGAAATTTCATCATCAAATCTTAACCTATGCTATATCTTATTTTTTAAAACAGGACTATTGTAGACCACCCCCACCCTTCACCCCCACTTATAGCCAGCTGTGCTAACAAAGCAGTTAATAATTGTGGGAAAAGCTTAAGCATCTTCTCTGTGATCTAGGAGACGTACATTTATCCCATGACTTTTAGAAAATAAAGTCTACTCCTGAATAATAGAAAGTATAGGAGAATAATAGTAACAATTTAAGTTCTTCTAAGACAGGAGGGTGGTGCCATGACCAGCCAGTGCAGAAGCCTGTTTCCCAGGAGCACATCTACTGGAGATCCCGTCATCTTTTGTTATGTGGCCCTCTCCCACGAGTGTGCTGTGTTTAGTGGCTCAGTCATGTCCAGCTCTTTACAACCCCATGGACTGTAGCCCTCCAGGCTCTTCTGTCCATAGGGATTCTCCAGGCAAGAATACTAGAGTGGATTGCCATGCTCTCCTCCAGGGGATCTTTTCAACCCTGGGATCGAACCCAGGTTTCCTGCATTGCAGGCAAATTCTTTACTATCTGAGCCACCAAGGGAAGTCCAACAATACTGGAGTGGGCAGCCTGTCCCTTCTCCAGGGGATCTTCCTGACCCAGGAATCCAACTCACGTCTCTTGTATTGCTTTCTTTACTAGCTGAGCTCCCAGGGAAGCCCCTGCCATGAATAACCATTTTAAATAATCTTTGTGCCTTATTAAAAATGAAATTTCCAGGAGCCATAATTGACTTGCCAAACTACCTGCACTTCTTGCGAATTTATTCATTTATCTCCTACCACTGCCTTCAGATGCAACAACAACGTGATTTATGTAAAAATTTTGACGAGCTTGTAAGTTCCTATAATGCCCCAGTTAAGTCCCATTACTAAAAATGTTAATATCCCTGCCTCTGTTGCTTTTGCTTTTCAGGAAGAAAAATGGGGCTGCAGAACTACCAGTCTGACGCTTTTATGAACTGCGTGCTCTATGATATCATTTTATAAGTGAAAAGGAAAACCACTACAATACTCCAGGGAGCATACTTTATTCTCCAGTCCTAGAAGCGTGACGTTTCGTGAGTACTTACCAGTGCACCTGTGCGTGCCTTCCTTCATTAGCTCGAAAATATGCGTGCTTTCAAACTCCTGAACTCCAAATGGCTCACAGAGATTCTGCCACCAACTTTATCTATGAAAGTTGTTTAAAACATTTTATATTTCAAGTTTTATTACTTTCAGTAGTTTCATATGGTTCTCTTCTTGTTAATTTTTTAAAATAACTCATTTGTTTTAATTGTAGGATAATTACTTTACAAAATGGTGATGGTTTTTGCCATACTTCAACAGGAATAAGCCCTGAGCCCTTCTTGTTATTTATTTATTTTTTAATATAAGCAAATTAGTGTGTGTGTGTTAGTCGCTCAGTCACGTACAATTCTTTGTGACCCCCATCGACTGTAGCCCACCATGCTCCTCTGTCCATGAAATTCTCCAGGCAAGAATACTGGTGTGGGTTGCCATGCCCTTCACCAGGGGAGCTTCAGGGATTGAACCTAACTCTCCTGCATTGCAGGCAGAATCTTTACCATCTGAGCCACTTATAAGCATATTGGGTATGTCCTATTTAAATAACAATACCAGAAAAGCCAAAGGCTAGCCTTTGAATGACTGTCGTAAGTGAGCATCAAGATTAGATTGTTAAAGGAAGGAAGGAAGGTAGAAGGGAGAGAGGGAAGAAAGGGCAAAAAAAGATTGAGATAGTGTAAAGATAAAGTAAAAACGAAAATTCACTTAAGGAGCGTTCTAGAGAAATTGAAATCTCAGGTAGCAGTTTTTAAACCAGCAAAATATTGTGGGCTTAGGCCTAAGGAAATCTGACAGTATACCCTAAAGAAAGACTTCTTTCCCTAAAGATGCTTTTTGCTCATATTCTAAGAAACTTAAAATTTCCCAAGAAAATCAGACTCTACCTGTAAAGTTCAAGTGCTATGTAAGAAAGGTCAATGTCACTGTTATCCATTTACAGCAAGTGTACAGATTCCAAAAGTCTGCGTTCTCTATATGAATACTACCCATGGTTGGAGCTTATTTCCCTTTCCTTATGTTCAGCATTGACTTTGACTTCCTTCTGTATATTTTGGTTTTTGCTCTTCTTTCTATTGTTATCTTGCTGTGTGCGTTCTGGCCACCTCATACAGTTTTTGGAATGAACCTAGTGATGAGTAGATAAATAATAATAATAATTAACAGTTTATTATGGTTACTATGCACTCCACAGTGTTGTGAGGGGCCAAAAGGCCTGCAGAGTGGGTATGGACAGAGCTCAGAGAAGTGTTCTATGTTAAAGCTGTTTTGACTAATTTTCCATTTTATTGGGCTTCCTTGGTGACTCAGACAGTAAAGAATCTGCCTGCAATGCAGGAGACCCTGGTTTGATCCTTGAGTCAGGAAGATCCCCTGAAGATGGCTACCCACTCCAGTATTCTTGCCTGGAGAATCCCATGGACAGAGGAGCCTGCCAGTTTACTGTCCACCCAGCCAATATGTCTTGGGGAATCTCTCTTTTAATGGACACTTGAATATCAAAGGAATAGGGGGAGGTTAGGGATAAGATTTAAACCTCCCTGCTGGCGCCAGCCTCATACTGCTTAAGTCTCATGCCACCTAAAGCCTACTTCAGTGTCCTCTTCCACTCACCAAAGATGTCTCTCATAAGCAGTTTACCTGATGTATAGATAAATATGGATCATTTATTCCTTTCTTAAATATTGATGCAAAGCATATTATTTATTGGGTATGGTATTCTAATAGAAAGCCAAACCAGGCCTTGTATCAGCCTTTGAGAACTTTAGATAATATATTGTGGTGGTTTAGTTGCTAAATGGTGTCCAACTTTTTGGAGCCCCATGGTTTGCAGCCTGCAAGGCTCCTCTGTCCATGAGATTTTCCAGGCAAGAATACTGGAATGAGTTGCCATTTCCTTCTCCAGGAGATCTTCTTGATCCAGTATCAAACACCCATCTCCTGCATTGGCAGGTAGATTCTTTGCTGCTGAGCCAACAGTGAAGCCCAGGTAATATATTACTAGTCTTCCCTGGTGGCTCAGAGGTTAAAGCGTCTGCCTCCAATGAAGGAGACCCTGGTTCGATCCCTGGGTCGGGAAGATCTCCTGGAGAAGGAAATGGCAATCCACTCCAGTATTCTTGCCTGGAGAATCCCATGGACAGAGAAGCCTAGTAGGTTACAGTCCACGGGGTCGCAAAGAGTCAGACATGACTGAGTGACTTCACCTCACCTCACATAATTTTATAGGACAACCATAAAGATTTTCTTTGGGCTTAAATCTCTTTGACTCTGAGCTGCTGTTTTGCCTAATATCATATACTCAATTGAGTTCATCATTTTTTAATTGAGTGATTTCCCTTTGCCTTGTGAGGATTCATAAGTTCTGCTCAGAATTTGGTTGAGAGTTCTATCCACTTCTCTCAACATAGCCTCCAGCCTTATCATAAGATAATCCTTAATTGCAGAGATCTGTGGCAGGCATTTCCATCCCTAACTTTAAGATCCATAAGAATATTCGTGAACCTCTTCTGCAAATTCTTTAGAACATGAGGAAGATAGGAGAGATGTATCATTCTGTAGCTTCTCTTGGATTTGAGGTACCGTCTCTTGTGGGTTTTGTTGTTGTTTCTCTTTTTTTGGCTGCTGTGGGACGGGATCTTAGTTCCCTGGTCAAGGACCCAAGCCTTGCCCCCGTGCAGTGGATATGCAGAATCCTAACCACTAGACCACCAGGGAATTCCTTCCAAGTGTCATCTCCTAATACATACCTGTATTAAGAAAGGAAGTCTCTCTTCCCGTTTTAGAGATTCGCCCACCTGGCTGTGAGAACCCAAGTTTGTCAAATATCTGAATTTTTTCCCCTTCTCATTCTGATTCCATACAGCTACCTGGTTAGATCATGATGAGGGGTCAGTTTGTTTGACAGTTAAGACTTTCAGCATAAATAAGAAATTGTTTATTCTGGCTTTATACATCTGTGTTAAGGGTGCTGTTAGCAAGTATAATATGCATTAACCTAATCAATCCCCAGGTCATTTCTGAGTCTTTAAAGTAAAGGACATACTCTGGGCTGAAGTGAATTCAGATTGCTGGCTCCATGAAGCAGGGACTGTGTTTATCTTGCTAATCACCCTGTAATTTAAAGTGCCTGGTCCTCCATTGGTGTTTGATATATGTTAATAAATAAAAATTTTATCTTCTCAGGTTTACTGAGAAGCTTCTAGGTACTGAATTGGACTCTCTCCTGGTGACATCAATTATACCACACGAGATTTAAGACTTAGTTAAATGACTTTCCTATTGTCACAAAACTAACAGAATGACTTTGGAACCTAGGTGTAGAGAATTACAAAGCCCACACCCTTTCCATTGCATCACAGTGGCTTTAGGAATAAATCAATCAGAGAGCTCAGCTAGCTAGAGTTATCAGGTAAGGCATCTTAGAAAAGGTTTAATTTGAACTAGGTTTTCATGTTATCAGCCAAGGTGAAGTCATAAGATACTGCACATTACATTGAGGAAATATTAGGTAATAAAATTCAGATTCAGTGTATAAGAAATAAGTTATAGGATGATAGACAATGAATCAAGAAAAGTATGATGGATAATTAAATTCTTGAATAGCAGACTGAACATTCCTTATAAATATTTGAACATTCTTTATAAATATTCTTAGACTTCCCTGATAGCTCTGTTGGTAAAGAATCTGCCTACAATGCAGGAGACCTGGGTTTGATTCCTGGTCAGGGAGATCCCCTGGAGAAAAGAATAGCAACCCACCCAGTATTCCTGCCTGGAGAATCCCATGGACAGAGGAGCCTGATGGGCTACAGTCCATGAGTTCACAAAGAGTCAGACACAACTAAGCAACTAACACAACACTATAATTTTCTTGCCTGGGAAATCCCATGGACAGAGGAGCCTGGCAGGCTACAGTCCATGGGGTCGCAAAGAGTTGGACACAATTGAGTACAACAAAAAGACTAAAAAAGATAGCAGTAAATGTTTATTGGGTTTCCCTGGTGGCTCAGGCAGTAAAGAATCTGTCTGAAATGCAGGAGCAGCTTGCCAATGCAGGGGACTCAGGTTTGATCCCTGGTTGGGAAGATCCCTGGAGAAGGAATAGCAGCCTACTCCTATATTCTTGCCTGGAGAATCCCATGCATAGAGAAACCTGGTGGGCTCTACAGCCCATGGGGTCACAAAGAGTTGGACAAGACTGAGCGGCCAACTAAATAAATTGGAAGCAAATGAAGATTTTTAAAGATGATATGAAACATGGTTAAAGCCATGCTTTAGAATGATTCAACTTGACATGTTCCTCAGTTGGAAGCAAGGAGACTAGTTAAGATGTTACTGAAAGTAGTGCAAGTAATGATAGGAAAGGTGGAACAGTAAGGGAGGAAGCAATTAATTCAAAGAGATCTGAGCCTCAAGGCAACATGGATAGGAGAATGAAGTACTAACAGAAAAAAGGAATTAGCACTTCTTTTGAACTGTGGTATTGGAGAAGACTCTTGAGAGTCCCTTGGACTGCAAGGAGATCCAACCAGTCCATTCTGAAGGAGATCGACCCTGGGATTTCTTTGGAAGGAATGATGCTAAAACTGAAACTCCAGTCCTTTGGCCACCTCATGTGAAGAGCTGGCTCATTGGAAAAGACCCTGGTGCTGGGAGGGATTGGGGGCAGGAGGAGAAGGGGACAACAGAGGATGAGATGGCTGGATGGCATCACCAACTCAATGGACTGAGTTGAGTGAACTCCAGGAGTTGGTGATGGACAGGGAGGTCTGCTGCTGCTGCGGCTGCTGTTAAGGCCTGGTGTGCTGCAATTCATGGGGTCACAAAGAGTCGGACATGACTGAGTGAACTGAACTGAACTGAGTGCTCCCCAGGTAGCTCAGTGTAAAGAATCTGCCTGCCAATGCAGGAGACAGGGGTTCGATGCCTGGCCCAGGAAGATCCCCTGGAGAAGGAAATAGCAACCCACTCCAGTATTCTTGCCTGGAAAATCCCATGGACAGAGGAGCCTGGTGGACTACACTCCATGGGATCACAAAGAGTTGGATATGACTGATCACAGAGCTTAGCAAAGAAGACCAGCAGGAGGTTGAAATGTGAGACTATAGCTTGAGAAATTTCTGCTAGACTCATCTATTTGGGATTCTTCTGTAGGAAGGCAACATTGAAATCATAGGGTAAATGAGATTATCAGAGGCAAGAGTCTGAAGAGCAGAAAGTAAAAACTTGAACAAATCTCAGGCAGGAACATTTAGGGGACAGAAGGAGGAAGAAGAAGCCTCAAAGTAGACACAGAAGGCGCGGTCAAAAGGTAGGTAGTTATTACTTCCCTCAGGGGGTTATTTCTGCTAGTTTTAAGACTGAGAACTACTGTCTTAATTTAATGATAGAAAATGATGGAAATAGCTAGGAGGAAGTAAGTTGGTAAATACGGATTAGGCCAAGGCAAATTTGATGAGCTGAATAGAATTTTTTTTTGGCAGCCATTTACTTTTAAAACATTTTTTTTACAATGCTACTTCGAAACTGGCTTATTTTCCCAAGCATTCCCCACCCTATTTTGAACAAAAGTAATAGGCAGTAATACATAAAGAATTCCTGGTAAATTCTTAAAACATTCAGGAATATGACTTGAAGCTGAATTTTAGACTTGATTCAAATATGAATTGAATTACTAGCGACTGATGTTATAAATTGACTTAGAAGTGAAAATAGTCTATTAATTGAATGACTTTATCTTATCTATTAATGTACTCTTCTTTTTCTATATTTTGTTTCTGAAATACTTATCCCTCTTTGCCCTCTGGTTTCCAATCTTTGTTTAGATAATGTCACTTTGCTTTTTAAAAATTTCAATTTGACATAAGTAACATTCATTTCTCTGACCTTTAATAGTGCTAAAGTCACAGAAATGCTATTCTATATTTAGATTTTTGGTGGGGGTTGATAAACACAGAGCATATTTCTATTATATGATTATGTGATACTTTTATAGAACACAAAGGTGAAAAAATAATTATTGCTCAACATCAAAACTTGTTTGCTTAGTATTTTTTTGCTTTTGATGTATACTTGATTTACAATATTAAACTAGTTTCATAGGTACAACATATGACTCTGTATTTTTAGAGATTATACATAGTTTTTATAAAATATTGACTATACTCCCTGTGTTTGTTCACTCTTAATAAATATGCATATTTCATAGCCTGAATATTTTTTGCTAATGTAGATTTGTTCTTTTTGAATAATGAATGGAGACTTTGGAAAATTGCTTTTTAATTGCAGAAAGGAGTTTTTTCTTCAATTGATCTCTATGATTAATTTCAACTGATATGAGAAACCCCAAAAAGAATCTTTATAAATACACAGACTGTTTAGAAAGTGTCAGTACTCTCTATATTTATTTGTTATGGTTATTTTTTAAAGAACATTTTGATTGGCTAAAATTTTTAAAAGGAATTGATGTCATAGTAAATATATTAGGAGAAGATAGCTAGAATTTAAAAAAAATTTTAAAGATGAAAAACACCCAATGGGAATTTAACAGAATGTTCTCTGAAAGTAAATAATCCACTTTAGTGCAAGACAAAAACATCAAGTCTCCTGCTAAGTCACTTCAGTCGTGTCTGACTCTATGCGACCCCATAGACGGCAGCCCACTCAGGCTCCCCTGTCCCTGGGATTCTCCAGGCAAGAACACTGGAGTAGGTTGCCCATTTCCTTCTCCAACGTGTGAAAGTGAAGTCGCCCAGTCGTGTCTGACTCTTTGCGACCCCATGGACTGCAGCCTATCAGGCTCCTCGATCCATGGGATTTTCCAGGCAAGAGTACCGGAGTGGGATGCCATTGCCTTCTCATTTCTTGCCTAAAAAATAGAAAAGAAATTCAGTTGTACCCATCGTTAATGTAGATATTGACACTGACACTTTACTCGCTGTGTATGTCAGGAGGTCATGGATCGTACAGTGAGTGCAGGGTACACCAAGGGCACACTGCGACATCCAGTGTTGCTCCATCACTCTTGAGTTCCCTTTCAGCATTTTGCCATGTGTTGCAATTTCCTGCTCAAGTGAATTTTCAAATTTATTATTTTCAGTATTATAACCATTAAATAGTTTGTAATGAGAAAGACAATATCTAAAAACTTTGTCTTACAAAGTCATTCACTAGTTATTTCACTGAAGTACTTAAAGTGATTGTTGAAATAAAAATTGAGTTATACATTTTTATTTTATGTATTAAATAAAGGCTTCACATTTGCTGGACTTTTCTGCACTGGTAGGTGGGTCTCAACAAAATGTCACCTTGCAGATATTTTTGAAAAAAGACATGTTTTCATCCAGCCCGTCAAGGTAAAAATGAGTGATTAAGCAACAATGGTTGCTTAACAATGAGTGATTCACAAATTGTTTTCATCAATTAGAGAAGGTATTTTTGAAAATATATGATTTTGCTGCATTTTAATAACAGATATAAATATGACATCTATAAATATCCATTTCTTATTTTAAAACATAAACTAACTTGATTTAATCTGTTTTAAAATCTTCTAACTGAAAATTCAAGTGGATCTTGAACTCATTGTTAAAAGTATAACAATGCAACGACTTCTGATTAGGTGTCAAAATCTAGAAAATGCCAAGTTGCTGAATTTCAAAAAATATTCTGGTAATTGGTAGATGGATTTGAAAAATGAGTAGTATTATGACTTCCTAAGTATTTTCCTTGATATACTCATTTCATTGGAATATAACATTTTTTATAAAGTATCTTCTTCAGATATGTTAGCTATTAAAACCAAGTTTAAAAAGTTGAACCTTTAACTTGACTTTCAGATCACTAAATGTTATAATAAAACTTTCATAGAAATTCAGCATGTGAGGTTATATTGTTTTCTCTAAAAATAATTATCAATAACTTTAACAGCAAAGATTTTATCATTAATAACTTAAGAATTATTTAAACATTATTTCACCTTTAGACTTTAAAGTCTTCCATTTATATACTTGTAACTATGTATATATTTCATATACTATCATAGAACAGTGGTAGATGTATATATTATAATTATCTATTTATTTATAGCTTTCAGGATACACACAGGCTTCCCAGGTAGCACTAGTGATGAAGAACCTGCCTGCCAACGCAGGGTGTGGGTTTGATCCCTGGGTCAGGAATTTGCCTAGAGGAGGGCATGGCAACCCACTCCAGTACTCTTGCTTGGAGAATCCCATGGACAGAGGAGCCTGGTGGGCTATGGTCCATGGAGTCACAAAGAGTTGGATCCGACTGAAGTGACTTAGCATGCTTGCGTGCACACACACTCACATTCAAATAGTCTAAAGTCTATTTAATCATTAAACTAGAATGAACACGATANTGGAGAATCCCATGGACAGAGGAGCCTGGTGGGCTATGGTCCATGGAGTCACAAAGAGTTGGATCCGACAGAAGTGACTTAGCATGCATGCATGCACATACACTCACATTCAAATAGTCTAGAGTCTATTCAATCATTAAACTAGAATGAACACGATAACATGTTTTTCTGTGAGAATAATAATTGTTCTGAAGAGTACACAGCCCCTTAGTGTCTGTTATCACATAAACACATGCTGCTTTTATTATGACTTTGAAGGACCCTAGACACAGCCTTCACACGCCTTTTCCTTCATAAAACTATATTGTTATATTTTATAATTGCATTGGCTGAAAATAAATATATCAATATTACCTGTATTCTCTAACCTAAAAGTTCATTTTTTATTCTGATTTTTAAAATAAATGGAAATATCTGCGTACTTTAAATATTGTGGGCCATAGGCACCATAGCACATGGACAAGTTGGCCCTGGCACCAACACCGTAAGAGATGAAAAATACAGCTTCTCACATTCAGATTTCAGTGCCATAAATAGTATACCATTTGTTACAAAATAACCACACATGAGGACCAAGTATACTTTGTAAGGAAGGACTAATGCAAAATACAAGGTATATGTTTACTCTAAATGATCCGGCAAAGACATGAAGTCCTGTTTGAAAGATACGGGAGTCCCAGAACAGCAGCGCGCACAGGCGAGAGGCGCGAACACGGACCTGAAACTACAGCCTCGGAGCAGGCAGACGATGCGCGGATGCTCCCAGCACCAGCGCAGCAGTGAGGGCCCAGACTTCCGTGAAACTGAAGCCCAGCCCCTCCCCTGGGCCCGCACATCGGACCCACCCTCTTAATTCCGGTGTCCTTCTTCAGGTCCCCATCACAGTGGCTTGCCCGCCTTCCTCACACGTGTGCTGAGCTCCCTGCAGCGCGGAGGCCTTTGCTGGGCCACTCTTTCCCTGCATTAGGGCGGCACTGCTCCCGTGGGCCATTTTGGCCTCTGTTTCCATGTCACCTCCCCAGACAGTCTTTCCTGGCCACCCCTTCCCTCACCATTCTGTTAGAGCACCCTGGTTTCTTTTCTTTATAGCATGGATCACTGTNCTTGATTACATTTACAAAGACCCTATTTTGAAATAAGGCCCAGGACTTCCTTGGTGGCCCAATGGTAAAGAATTTGCCTTGCAATGCAAGGGACACAAGTTCAGTCCTTGGTTGGGAACTAAGGTTAAGCCCAGGCACCCCAACTAGAGAGTCTATGTGATGCACTGAAAAGATCCCAGATGTCGTGCCAAAGATCCCAAGTGCTGCAGCTCAGAACCTAAACAGCCAGGTAAAATAATAACAAGTTAAATAAGGTCACATCCACAGGCATTAGAGTGTAGACTTCAACACATCTTTTTAACGGCCAGATCAAACTGCAACAACTATGAATAGCATTGTTTTAAATATGTGAGTCACCAGTAAGATCGGCTCAGAGGTTAAAGTGTCTGCCTCCAATGCGGGAGACCTGGGTTCGATCCCTAGGTTGGGAAGATCCTCTGGAGAAGGAAATGGCAACCCACTCCAGTATTCTTGCCTGGAGAATCCCATGGATGGAGAAGCCTAGTAGGTTACAGTCCACGGGGTCACAAAAAGTCAGACACGACTGAGTGACTTCACCTTCAGTAAGATCATTAGACCCCAAATAAAAATCTAGATCTCTAATTCTCTTGAAAACTCAAAAGATCTTGAAAGAGAGAACTCGGTTTTCAAGATTGTGCAGCAACACAATATCAGCAAAGGTAACGGGGCAAGATGTTGTATAATATATTGGAGAAATATTAAGTAATAAAGTCCAACTTTAGTGTATAAGCTTTAAGATATAGGACTACCAAAATGAATTTATTCAGGACAAGTTATTTCAGAATGAATGACTTATTTTAAAAGCCTGAACTATAATCAGGTAGAGCCCATGAGAGATAAGAAGGTAGTGTCAAAGGAAAAAATAAAGTCAATAATCACTTTTTCACAAAATCACCTGAAACAGTGAAGCAATAATTAAGAGGAAGAGACACGGCAAAATGAATTGCATCATATGACCCACCCGTGGGCAAGATAAGGGCTTCCCTGATGTATTAGATGGTAGAGTCCACCTGCAATGCAGGAGACCTGGGTTCCATCACTGAATTGGGAAGATCCCCTGGAGAAGGAAATGGCAACCCACTCCAGTATTCTTGCCTGGGAAATTCCATGGACAGAGGAGCCTGGTGGGCTACAGTCCATGGGATTGCATAGAGTCGGACATGACTGAGCAACTAAGCATGCATGGGCAAGATAAAAAGATGTATTCAGAAAAAAAATTAACTCTATTTAAAATCATAATAGTCAAATTTTAAGGATAAACAAAATTCCTAAAGGGACTCATGAGTTGAGGGTAAAATGTTAATTGTCTTTTAAAGTTGTTTAATGTATTGCTAAATAAAAAGCTAGTGGAGGTGATGGAATTCCTATTGAGCTATTTCAAATCCTGAAAGATGATGCTGTGAAAGTGCTGCACTCAATATGCCAGCAAATTCGGAAAGCTCAGCAATGGCCACAGGCCTGAAAAAGGTCAGTTTTCATTTCAATTCCAAAGAAAGGCAATGCCAAAGAATGCTCAAACTACCACCCAATTGCACTCAACTCACATGCTAGTAAAGTAATGCTCAAAATTCTCCAAGCCAGACTTCAGCAGTACGTGAACCGTGAAATTCCAGAAGTTCAAGCTGGTTTTAGAAAAGGCAGAGAAAACAGAGATCAAATTGCCAACATCTGCTGGATCATGGAAAAAGCAAGAGAGTTCCAGAAAGATATCTATTTCTGCTTCATTGACTATGCCAAAGCCTTTGCCTGTGTGGATCACAATAAACTGTGGAAAATTCTGGAAGAGATGGGAATACCAGACCACCTGACCTGCGTCTTGAGAAACCTATATGCAGGTCAGGAAGCAACAGTTAGAACTGGACATGGAACAACAGACTGGTTCCAAATAGGAAAAG